>JBAJNP010010621.1:5222-16123 GCA_036877545.1 Yasuhikotakia modesta
CACACACACACACACACACACACACACACACACACACACACAAACAACTAAGATTAAAGAGAGAACAGGCTGTAAAAACGAACATTTATTCTTCTTAATACATATATGCATGTACTTCATTCACAAAATATCAATGTTAAAATTAAAAAATATGTCTTTTTTACATTATCTGTAACATGTATTTTAAAAGATGTAAATAAAAAAACTATAATCACTCACTGCATAAAAAACTTTACTGCCTTAAATTAAAACTAATGGCTTTAAAAGTCATTTCATCTTATTATTTTAAATTGTGTTTTCAAGTATTTCTTATATGTTACAGCAACTTAATACTAATTAAAATAAAAACAGAAATAACTACATAGAAATAACTTGTGGAGCCAAGTTGATTTAGCCAAACCTAATTTAAGGCATTAAAGTTTATTTTTTTTTACAGTACTCCAGGACTGCATATAGCGTAGATCAAACATTTTACTTGACATGCTGCAAAACTGACAATTTCATTTATTTTGTAACAGAAATAATTAAAAAAACAAGACAAGAGTTGTTCTACAATTATGGCTTTATGTTTTTTTCTGTTAATCAGTATAAAAAGTAAAGAAATACATAATTTGCAGTAAATAAATTTAAAGATGCATCAATAAAACATCTTTTATATAATGCCAGGGTGTGTAATTCAAGAACGCTTTCCAAAAGACAAATGCACTAAAATAACTTTAACCCTTTCTGTACCACAAAAAAACAGCTATGGCATGTTACACAAAACTCGCTAAAATGTTAGCAGCGTGTTTCTAACAGATCTACATAAACAGTCAAAATATCTTTAAGACAAAAGCACCTATTCACAATCTGGCAATACTTTAAAACCACACTAGGTCATTTTAGATACCAAGACATTCCGGAAGTGTCATCATGGCGTTGTTATTTTAGTTTTGAGGGGTAACCGTAAAATATCTCTCTGGATTTGTCAAGGCAGGTGTTAAATATGTCAGAACACAAAGAACACAAGGCAGCAATCATTGCTGTTCACTTTGTAGCACAAAGACACAACACATTAGATTTCCCACATAAAATTTCCACTTAAATCACTCTACAAGTCACGGGAGATGGGCACAATTTAACAGCGTTCCACAGAGGACCAGAGTTTACAAATAGAAACAAATATAAACGCACAAACAACATATGACTTTTACCGCTTTGCCAAAAACATTCTGCATTTAAGTAATTCAAGATGTGCTACGCAGCACATTTATGTACAGATAAAGAAATGTTATAAAAACAATACTTTAAAGACTAAGATTAAATACCGTCTGATGACACAATACCCAACACTGACTCCAGGACACTGAATTTAGTGTTGCAAGTGCAGCCTGCTGGCCAATTCTATAACTGCAGGCAAACCTACAAAGTACCGCAGCTTCATTTGGTATGAAGGTGGACACTGGCTACGCTGCAAATGCAGAGAGGTATTACTAAAATTTTGTAAACACTCCCATAAGCGTCACAGCTCTGGTATTAAAGCCCTTTATTAGGCATATGAAAAGTGGCCAACATATCGCACCAAGATCATCTCAAAGACAGAATAAAATAATAAAAAAGTCACTTTGTGAACGTGTGTTTATATCTTTAAAAAAATTGTTTTAAAACATTGAGTTTTAGAAAACTCTTTACACTTTAGACTTGAAAAGTGCGAATGAACTTGCATCTCTGCAGTCATAAACCCTCACCTGACACCGTCTGCTCTCGCAGTTGGTTCTGATCCATAAAAAGTCATAATCGTGTCTGTGTTCAGCCGGCCCTCATGTAAACGCCGGACGGAGCTGGATGTGGGCAGCTGTGTTGAGTGACTGAGGGCTGTGAAGCACTGGGGTGTTTTTGTCTCAGTAAACATGTAGGACAGTTTTAACTCACATGCACGGTTGAGGAATCTGCGGCCTGTGCAACAAAATAGTTTCCAAAAAAACGTACAGCCGTGCAAATCTCTTCGCTGAGAAGGTGAAACTGCTACAGCTGATTATTGGTTATTGAGAGCAGTTTTACAGTTTTTGGGAGCCTCCGTAAGCGATGGGCAAAGAAAAATATTTCTGAAAAACAAGGAGAGCTTTATAAGGCATCAGCTTTGATGGCTGTGATTCTCCGCAACAGTCCCCTGAACTGGGAGTCAAAGGCACGAGACCGCTGGGGACTCACCCCTCAATAGCTTCAGTCCTGGGGAGGAAATTACATCAGCAAGATCACAGGTGCGCCAAAGCAAAACGAAAATAATCCGAGTTTACGGACAAAGATCTTACCTGGCTATGACTCGCTCTCAATGGAGATCGTAACAGCCTCACTTCCATCTGAAAAAGCACAGTGAAGGTTATTTCTCAGACGCGTTCAGCCACTCTCTACTATGACAAAACACTGTAAAAACATGGTACAAAACACGCACCAACTTTTACTGCATCCATCTCTTGGTGATCGTCACTATGGTAATCGTTGCCGAGCAGCCGGTTTTGTGATTCGCTGAGAGGGCTTGTCTGCTCTGTGTATCCATCACCAGCACTTAGGGTAAGAACAGATAAAGACACATTACTGGTATTGTTACAGTTCTTAACTTGAATGTGAAGTTGGTTTTGCACTAACACTGCCCCCCAAAGGTGACAGATGAAATATCATCTCACCCCTTATCCAACCCCTCAGACTGCAGACATTCGGTGTGCTGCTCTGGATCAACGCTCACCAACCGTGTAGGAAAAGAAACGCCGTCTCCCTGACTGTAATAACAAACAGATTCATACAGATTCATCGGTGTGAGTGATGTTTGCTTAGGCATGAGTTTAGTATAGGTTAGGTGTTGTGAGAGACTGACAGAAAGCGTCAGAAAGCGTGTTGTGAAGCAACAGCGTTTATCTCCAAAATAAAGATTTTTACCACTCAGACTCACCTGGTGAAGACAGGAAGTAGCCAATATTTTTTCTGGTCTCCAAACACCTGAGCAATGTTCTTACTGAAGCCCAGGGAAAACCCATTTTTATCAGGACCGTTTCTGAAGACGGGAGCTCGGAACGCTTCTGGACATGAGAAACAATGAAGATGAGGATTAAAAAGCATAAATATACAGAAAATAACTGAAATAACTGAGCACTGGTGACTGCAGCTGACTGCGTTTAATGCAGACTTTAAACACAGTCAAAATCCTGGCGGTTTTCCAGAGGGCTGATGGGAAAACAGGATGAAAATGGATTCAAAGTCTCACGGAACTCACTGAATCCTGAATTACGGATCTGAAACCGCATAGCAACATGACTACTGTTGCTATGGTAACTATATGCACAAGCTCAGCTGAAGATCTCTACAAGCTTTGCATGAAACACAAATCTATTCATCCATCCATCCATCCGGATCACAGGTACAGAGAGGTGAGAACAGTCTGGTATGTTACCTATAGTGGACCTGTTTTTCCCCACAAGCCACAGGTGGTACGTGAAGAGCGAGAGAATGCTGATACAGAACATGGCCGCCACAAAAAACAGAAACAACACGTGAAACTTGGCGTGAGACTCGGGCAGTTCGCTCTAAGAGAAAGAAAAGAGAAAACTTTGAGACTGGGATTGAGACACAAGCTCACAACACACAGTAGGCTAGGCTCACGATGCCGTACCGCTAACATTGACAGGTGTATTTAACACAAGACTGTTACCTTCGGACAGTTCTCTGCCGATTTCCTCCGGCAAAGCTTAGTGCAAACAGAGACAGACTGTTAGACACAAACAGAGCACAGCAGGCGAGCAGCGCATTGGACAGCACAGGCATGAAGGGCTATTTAGCGCAGAGTACATGAGCTGCAACACAAGCAGCGCTGCAGTGTGACTGCAACGTCGCATCTCACAGCGCATGTACTGTGTAACAGAGCTGTGACCCTATGCAGAAAATGATTTTCAGGTACTACATTGAGTACAACTGAGAGTTTTAATTCATCATTATAATCTAATTTACAGTCAGTGACCACAACTATTTTTAAATACATTTGAAAGAGGTAAAAACAAATGGCATAAATTGCAGATTTAGATTGTGGCAGATTAATAGATCATTAACGTCTAAACTGCATTACATTTGACAGGTTGAAGAAGCGGGTAAATAGTACCAATTAATTTTATTTTAATAACAGTGTAATTTATTTTGCTTACAGATTGTTGATAAATGGTTTACATCTGATTTTTGGCTGCATGTTGTGAACATGTTGTGCAAGAGAATTAAACTTAACGCAACTTCTGTAGCGTGCTAATACCAATAACGTGCTAATACCAATTAACACCAACATAAACACCTTCTGTTTGTGTGTGTGTGTGTGTGTGTGTGGTGTGACACAGAGCTAAGACAACATCTAAACAGGTGGCTGCCAAAACACAGAGCAAGAGAAACTAAGAAATGTGAAAAGAAACAACAATATTAATGGAAAGATAAAAGCAACAGATGGGAGAATAACGGCGGCAGCAAGCAGGCGGGAGAAATACTGACAGTTTACATGATAATAGACAAACGCAAGTCATACAACGCATGGAGGAAATGCAGACAGGAAACCATTGATCTATAACAGATCACATGTCCA
The DNA here is from genome assembly GCA_036877545.1 of Yasuhikotakia modesta. Taxonomy (NCBI): domain Eukaryota; kingdom Metazoa; phylum Chordata; class Actinopteri; order Cypriniformes; family Botiidae; genus Yasuhikotakia; species Yasuhikotakia modesta. The sequence goes on from JBAJNP010010621.1 coordinate 9,814, forward strand.
TCACATGTCCATCACATAATAATCTACCTTAATGTTATACGATACATGCTAATAAACATATCTATGTAAAAGTCACTCAAACCAAACTACAGACGGATCTACTCACTGTCCAGAACTTTATGAAGTACTGGAGGACAGAAGCTGCTATGAATAAGCAGTAAATAAGCGAGTAGGTCAGGAACAGGATGAAAAACTTGTAGTTGGAGAACCCCACACAGTTATTCACCCTGAGGAAAAAAGGTGAGATGTGAGTCTGATGTTCTACAACTGAAAACCCAATCATGTCAATAGCTCATATCTCACTCACCACGGACAATGATGGTCCATCTTCAGAACACACCTAACAAACATAATACAGTTATAAAATGTGAGATCTTCAGAACTATGAGAATTCACACAACCCTGCCTGGAGCCACACAACATACACTGTTCAATGTGTTCTGTAGAGCAAAGGTTGTGGGTTCGAACCCAGGGAACACAAGTCGCTTTGGATAAAAGCGTCTGTCAAATGAGTAAATGTAATGTAATAAACACTATGTGTTAATATTTTATGGTTTATAAAGTTAAATCATGAACTAATACAAAATTGTAACTGTGAACTTTTTTAAACAACCCACCCCGTGCGGATAATGATGAGGTTATAAACTCACATGTCACACGCAGAACAATGGTGACATCTGTCCGGTTTGATCACTTGGCAGCGATCACAGTAACGGATTGCTAAAGGAGAACAGACAAAAAAACTTAATATAAATCAATATAAACTGTGATAGACACAACACCATTAGATTTGTTGAGGCGTAGGACTGCGTTTCATTTACAGTGATAGATGAAAGTGGACGGGCATAAAATCGGCAACAGAGTAAATTTCTGTCGAAGAAAGCAGTTTCTTCATGGATTCTTTTTAACACGTTTATCGATATTTCAAAATAGGCGTTTATCTCCATGGCACTGCATAACTCAACTCTTTAAATGAGTGGCAATCTCCAATATCTACTAAAAACTGACCACCAGATAAAACAGATCTTTTTAAGACCTTAACTAGTGCAGAAATATACTAAGTTAGTTATAGTTAACTGCTGTATATGCATGTGCTAGCATCTGACCAGCAATGTCTCAGATTTCAGACCATGAAATGTAGATGTATATTTGTGTAAGTGTTTAAGGTGAGTAAATGCCGCACCTCCGGCTCCGGTACGGGTGTAGAGGGGCAAACTGGAGGCTATTCTCTTCAGAATCTCCTGCTGCGTCTCGGGACGTTGCTCCTTTTCGTACTGCTCCTTCTCAGCTTTGGGTAGACAGAACTGAGACACACAAACACACAAACTCACCTCATGTGACATATTGCAAGCGAAAACTTATGTGATATATTGCAAGAGAAAAGACGACCCACACAAACACTCAGTCCACAGCACCAACTAAACAAATAATATATTCATGGATACAAAATAACAAGATTAATATGCGTACTATACGCTCCATGTTGGTTATATACTTTCAGTACCTCTTTGGAAGGATTGGCTGGTCTTGTGAAGATGGTCTTCCAGTAAGACCACACAAACATGACAAATAACAGATGAAAGACCACCAGGTATATGACTATATAACACAGAAAGTACAGAGTCATTAGAACAAGACACTGTGTGCCTGAGTCTGCAGAGAAACAGCCTCAGTATAAATCAGTCACTGTGAAGACGCTTGTGATTACTAATGCAGTTTTTTGGACTGGACAGTCCAAACTCAGCGATAATAAAACTGAAATAAAGTTTAGAGGGAATATTTAGCCATTAACCATTCACTCACTTTTTTCGCCATTGCTGGGAATAGTAACTGAGGAGACAAGCAGAAAGACAAACTGTTCAGCCGACATGTTTTAAGGCGTTTTGGTATTTATAAACAAAAGTGACACGAGATCTGACAAGCACAGAAACGCCAGGAGTGACTATCAAGCCTGAATTAAAATTTCCATGTTTTAACACGCAAGCCTGACAGTTGCCCCATAAAAGTGAAAGATCTGAAGCTAATAAGAACAATGGGCTATAACTTTCTATTAAAAATATTGCATATAATTATTAAATAATACAAATGCATTATTAAATGATTGTTTTACATATGTCTTAATCCTCCAAAAAATGCCAAACAAGCAATGCAAAGCCCTAGACAAGCCAATAAACATTTACTGTGTTTGTACTTTAGATGCAAAACATTAAAACATCATAATAAAGCCATAATTGTACTAGTTGCGGGTATATATATATATACATACATCTAAACTAATTGACATATTAGTTTATACAAACACCAAAACAGCAAGACATGATATTTTGTTGGGTTTACAGTGTAAATAACCAACAAGCTAATTTGACCAGCTAATGTAAACAGATGATCTATTGGTGACCCAGTTCACTGACTTCTGTCGGACACGTGTCGCATGTATGTATATTAATAAAGCGCACTTACACACGCACAGCTCCACCACGTACGCGTAATACGACCAGCACACTACTAAGGCAATAAATATCACCGGTATCCACGCCAAACCCCGCTGGCAGCATCTCAATACATGTGTAGGCGCCATCTTTCTTCCTTCACTACGAAAGACGGGAAGGGAGTGTTGAGATGCGTCCATCCGCGCCCCGCCCCCCCGGACGGCTCGGCTCCACCCATCATTCGGGCTACAAATCAGAAACAGCCGCCTTATGAATATTAACGATGTACTGCCCGTTCGACTTGTTGATTGGCTAAAACAGTACGAGTCGCTCTTAATGCAACTTAATGAAGCGCTTATGAATATTAAGCAGGAGGCGACATAAACACGCCCTTCCTAATTTTGTCATAGTTTGGCTGATGAGTTAAATGTAAACATGCTTCAAAATAAATGTTTGAGACAAAAGCAGGATTTTTAAATGCATGTTTACAGGTATCTTGTGCAATGTTAGGTTTTAAACACAGATGACAGTATAGAGGCAAAAGTTACATATTGCGGTGTTGGTAAATAAAGATGACATTTGGCATAATGGTCACAGTCTTTTAATAACAAACTCCTATGTCAAGTCGAAAAACATACATACTTTGTACACAATGTTTGCTAAAGAATAGAAATGTTTTCACTATCTGGCAATGAAACGGACAAAAGAATAACGTACACGAACAAAATCTTCTCATACAAGTTGACATCTATTTGGTACAATTCAGCACAGAACAAATGAGAGTTTGTTATAAAGTGATGACATTTACAATCACAGAATACATGGCTGAATATAAAGGCAGGTAAACTGAGTTCACATATCTTTAACAAAAACAGCATCTACATTGAAATCAGTGCACGACAACACAAGCTGCATTAGATCTTATTGTTCTGACATTAATCAGGTCGACAAAACTTTCATACAATCTTTTGTTCTAACAAGATATCAGTGTCGGACTGTTTCACCAGAATCGATGGCAGGACACCACAGCACAGTTACAAGGGTAAAAGGAAAAACCAAACAAAACAGTCCCATATATCTCTTTAATAGCATCAAACTGAGAAAAAATATATATGTACACACACACATTTATTTATAAAAATAAAAATCTGAGACATGTATTGTTTTTACCTCATGACACCCCCTTTTACCCCCATACCAGCATGCCGTTTCATCTCTTGCCCCTCTTATTACCCGCTGGGGGCTTTTTGAGCTGTAATAAGGGTCCTCCAGTCCCAAAACCAGGGGTCTGTGCGTTGGCGACCCCAAAGGTCAGCCCGGCCGATGCATTGATGCCTGGATTACTAAAGTTGAAACCTGAGGTATTAGAAGTTCCAAACCCTATAAAGAAAAGAAACGTTTATGATGGTAGTTAAATTTTTGCTGTAGCACACAAGCATTTAAACCCGATAAACATGCAAACATTGCATGCTAGGTAAACACTTTAGTCTTTCACTATGCAGCCCATGCCAAAGGCATTGTAAGTCAAAAGTACCCGTTAACTTGTTGGGGAGTGGTTAGTAGTGGTTAGTAATGGTTAGTGTTGATGGAGGGGTGCTGAACACACCTGCGCTCAGGCTCCCTCCAGATGGCTTGCTAGAGGAAAACCCAAACGACAAACTTTCTGTGGCTACGCCCCCAAACCCAGTACCGCTACCAAAAGCTGCCAAGAGACAGAGGGGCATTTAAGTGCCGTGACTACATGCACACCTGAGTCAAGCTCTCAGTCAGGGTTGGGGGCGAGGGGCAGGAATGATGAGTTACATTTATAAATGAGAAAAAAAATGATGGAAAAATTGTGGATTGAATGACAGGAAAAGGGCTTCAACTAATAAAATAAACGAACCACTCAAATGACCTAACCGATGACATCACTTATCTCTGCATTATTACTGTGTCAAGAATCCTGTTTTGCCTCATTTCTTTGTTTCAAGCGTGAAATATTAAAAGAATTAAAAGAATAGTTTACCCATCATTCACTCACTAATGGGTAAATCCAAATCCATGACTTTTCTTTCATGGAACACAAATAGTGTTAACTAGCACAGTGACAGTGTGCTAACAAGTTACAAGTCGCAGAGGTTACCATTTACTTGCGTTCTATAGACAAAAAGCCTCAAAACCATTTGCTGGATAACCTTGCGTTCCACGCAAGAGAGTCATGAACTTAGAACCAAATGAGTGTGACGACTTGGAGAATGTTCCCTTTAAGACTGTAGCTGTTGAAACAGAGGTAGGTTACAAAAATTACCTCCAAGACTGGATGAACCCAAGCTAGTGCCAACTCCTGAGGAAAAGGGGGTCCCAAAACTGCCCCCCAGGGTCGCCTGTGGTCCTGGGACAGAGAGAGAAAGAGCAGAACTTACTCTCATGTACACAGTAGCTCACTTATAGTCCTTATATTAGATATTTGATCAAACATGCTCAACGACTAATAAGAGAAACACACTGAGAAAACATTTAAAAACACTCCTTACTGACTATCGATCATTTACCTTACATTTATTCATCAATATATCATATTTCAGTAAGACACTTTAATTCAAAGCGACTTTACAAACAGAGCATTTAACATTTTGCCCACAGAACAAGACCACAAAACTACATTAACTAATGGATATATGTTCTGATGCTAGAGACAAAAAATGTTTTTTTCCAGACTTACACAAAAGCAGTATCATCAGTTTTTAAGGTTATACCCCTTGTGTTGTTGCTATTATCAGACAAGTAATGTTATTAAAAAGGTCACAATTTTATTTATTTTTCTTTACTAACTTAATTTGCCTTCTGTCTCACACTTATCTTGCTGCACAAATATCTTTTGAATTTTTTGTTTTTGTGTGGACCAAATTATTTAGTAAAAAAGTTGTTTATTTTCTAAAATACTCAACATCTATATGGACCTGTTGTTACTGAAAGCAAAAAAACTGCTCCTGTCTCGTTTCCTTTTGCTGGTTTGAATTTTATTTAGTTTAATTTGGTTGCATTTTAAATTTAGACAAATCAGCATCTCAAATTGATAATCTTTCATCCAATTAATGGCAAAATCTGAATTATCAGTCAAAAAGAAACAAAGACTTTTCATTACAAAACTGATTTATTGTCGATGTAAGCAATTCAAATGACATTAAACATGACAAACAGATTCGTAGTAGCTGTGGCATTAACACGGCTCAGATTGATTAAAGATTAAATCCAGCCTGTGTCAAAAACGCATTTCAAACAACTGTTAACTAAAAGTTGAATTAATTTAAAAGGCACATCATTGTATATGCAAGCATCATCTAAACACAAAACAAAATAATTATAAGTTAGATTTTAAACAATCAAAATACTACAGCCTTTTGTCAGTTCAGTGGAATGGAAACATTATGTAAATACTAAGAACCAGACGTGTCTATAAACAGACAATCTGTGTGAGAGTTTTGTACAGACACACAGAAACCACAACATTGTAAAAACGTTTAAAAACATAACATTCAGTAAGAGCGTTCGGTGTGTGTATATTAAATAGATAATTCAAAACAAAACAAACCCTATAGGATCAGGATAAGCAAAGGTCTATATATTAACTGCAAGACCATGTGGCTGTTTACACTGCATACGTTTGAATCTCTGAGACAACACCGCCATCTCACAAACAGATCTGTGCTGAAAGTCAAAGGGTTGTTTTGTTACGTTTGACATTTATGCTCACCTCCACAAACACTCACATCTGAAGAGTTATGACAGCCACGGCAGATAAATACGGATTCAAGCATAACCGCAGCAGCCTGTAGCCACTAAATTATCACAAAAACACAAACTTCTGAATACTGATGTTTGGCACAATCCTTCACTGC
>JBAJNP010010622.1:0-16120 GCA_036877545.1 Yasuhikotakia modesta
GCATGAAAATAGCTTGTGATTGTAATCAAGTTTACTGTAAAGAAGTTGTTCTGTATTATTTGTTTAATCCTTAATGATAATCTTCACTGTTATCCTGTTTGTCAATCAATTACATAATTGTATTCTGTTTAGAATAAATTAACACTCAATTTTGTATTCATATTTATTCAATATACATCCAGAGCAGCTTCATTTCCATTTAGTTTAACACTAGTCAAGTGATGAAAATCTGCATTTCCTGCAAGACATAGGGAGAAAGGAGAATGGCATTTAGTACATTTTAATACATTTGTTCTGGGTGTGATTCAAAATGGTGTCTGCCTGATTTGCTTAACTAATAAAATTTGTTATTGCAGTGATGTACTTGCTTACTCTCTTTATTCTGTTTTGTTCAACCAAATGTGGATTAGTCATTACACACTGCTAGTCAGTGGGTCACCTTGTGTCTACCTTTCCATTTCTGAGTCACAAACGGCCATGGTATATGTTAAAATAAATATAGTATTAATGTATGTTATATATATTGTTATACGTTTATGTTCTCGTTGAGTGTTACTCATTATGGTAGAGACTGTATGGCTCAGGTGAATGTACAGCATTAAATAATGATAAACTTTTGGCCCAATTATGCTGTCATGCTCATTAATTCTTGACTTAATGGAGTACATGGTTCTGCATATGTTTAGAAGCCAGGAGACAATGTCACATAATTATTCTTTCGTGTGGCAGTGAAGGCAGCCAATCACAATGCAGCGTTCCGCATATCATTATCAGATAGTCAGAGCCCCTCCAGTGGCGCAGAATTTGTGCTACGCTCAGATTCACCCGTTTAATAGCCCCGCCATAAAATCTCCTTTTAAAGAGGTTTTTAGACAGCTTCTAGGGCATTACAGACTTAACCAAAGTGCTATTCTCTCTGTCACATCACAGAATGAGAATCTATACTCTGCTCAAGCACTCTAGGTCTCCTTTAAGGGCCATGTTGGATTTCTGCAGCAGCTAAGAGCTACTGATCCAGGGTCAGTAAAGTCGTTAATAAAGTCAAGGGTTAATAAAGTCGCTAACAGACTATTAAGCTGAACAGGGAACAGCAGTGAGTTCTGGGGATTTTAAGCATCCTTCTGTAAAATAGAAGTCAGCAAACTCTCTAGGGCAGAGGGTCAATAATGCACATTTTAAATACTTGTCACACTTGTGTTCTTATTTGACTAAGCAGTACAGATGCAAGAAAATGTGCCTCATTGATGTTCTATATCAGAACATAGATGGTATTTTATTGCACAAAGCTTAATTCTAAGAATTTTTCATTAAAACTAAACTGTGGTATAATAATGTCTAACTGATGACACTTAATGAAGCTGTTTTGAGAAAACTGAAAGCTTTAACCTCACTGGGGAAATGGAAGACATTATCTGTTCTCTAATCACTTCCCAGTTCTATTGGATACTGCCAACAGATGGGGAAGACTGTTTAATTTCACAAACCAGCTTCAATTAACATAAAAATACTTAATTTACAGGCATGTTATTAGAGCAGTTTTTTTATTTATTTGTGTTTGTATGCATGGGAAAATCAGTGTGTAATTTGACAAATATAACAAATTTATTGATTATACAATACCCTTTAAACATCACAGAGAACATAAACAAAACACAAAATCCAGTCGACGATTTATCATGGCATATTTTAATTTCTGCAGAGACAAAAAAGACAAGCAAATTTATTTACAGAAATACCTATACAAAAGCAAGAATTATGTAAAATAGATCATAAATAGAGGTGGGCTTGCGCTTGGAACATTTGCTGTGTTCAGCTAAGCTGCGTGCATAGTGACTCCTAACAAAACAATAATTAAACTTAATCCTTAAGTCAACATCCAAGTCAAATGACAAATACAATATGATTAAACATTACCATTTTTTTCAGGTGTCCTAAGACCTAACTGCTACAACTTAAGTCTTATATCTTATAAATATTCAACTGAAAGCTGATAGAACTCACACCTCAGAGTTTAAACAAAAATGAAAAACACTTTTTTGACATTGACAAAGACCTCTATTTTGCTTATTATTTAAGGAGCAGACTGAATTATGTAGATCCAAACGTATCAATCTTAATTCTCCAACTTAAGTTTAAGTAAACTTGCCATAGCCTTATCTGAAATGAATCACTTGACTGCTTTACCCCTTTGAGGTGTGTCCCACTAATAAACATTTGGTGCTTTCTAACTCCTGATTCTATGAAAGCTGCATGTCTCAAAACATTTAAGCTTTTTCCCTAATGGATAAACATTTTTTTCAATGTTTTTCTGTGCCTCCTCCATTAACTGACATTTTTCCAACTGTCGCTTTCATGACTAAAGTTATCCTTCCTGTTTGAATTGCAGTTTGGACTAGCGACCATGCTAACTTTAAAATGGTTGGCTATACCAGGGTATCAACTATGACATGTACAGTTAGTTATCATCAATATACTTGACAAGGTCTTGAAGCCACAAGATAAAATATTTATTATTTAGTGTTATTTGAAAGTCATAGTAATCATAGTAAAATTGCCATCTCAATGCAATTGGTTTTATACTGGTTAAAACCAATGTCATACCAATAAAGGTATTTAAAGGCACAGTTGCATGTTTTGCATTCTCTGTAGTTTTGTTTAGATTTTACTTTTTAATACAGAAGCACTACAAATACAAAGTGGCACTGAGGAAAAGCTATGACGGAGGAGATCTAGGGTATATTTGAACACACACATAGAACAGAGTTCTAAGGGAAGTATCCTCTCAAATTTTGTTAAAGAGTTAGACAAATCACTTTCTATATACAGAAAGATGCATTTATGGGAAAACAATATAAACATTACAGAACTGATGGATAAATTACAGCTGCTATAAAAATATATAAATAAATCAGATAAATAAGCAAAAAACATTTCTTTTTCATCCTCATCAAAACAATATACATAGTCATATTACAAGGTCTGGTGTCTATAACAAATGCAAGCAATGGACGTCCATGTTCACAGGGTATGATAACTGACTTTTTCTGATTTTCTTTTTCTTAATAATTGTAGATTCCCTTTAAGCGTGCAATAGAAAGTATGTGTACAGTTTGTAAGCATCATAGCACTTCTTTTAAACATGAGTAGTACATACAGACTACAGGTTTGGACCCTGCAAGAAAGACAGTCCAAACTGGAGAAATCTTCAACATACAAAAAATATAAATTGCATCTGAATAATTTACCACCGTTTTAAAAGCATGATGCCTTCATAAGTATCCTCCTTTTCTTGCAGTGGAATTCTGTTAGAAAGAGGCCCATGATGCATGTAAATGTGTGCATGTGGTTTCATAAAACATATTTCGCTAATTCCCTTTATGTTATAGCAGTGACTTAAGTTCAAGCAATGCACAACCCAAACAGGAGCTTTGCAGAAGCATTCTGTCATTTTAATTCCCAGTTATTTGAGACGTCATGTCATGTTGTTCATACGCTTTGGTTATACAGCAGCAACATGTTGCATTGTTTGTGCTCCTGTTGTGCCTGTAGTCGCTGATAATGGTAGTCGGTTTACTCCAACCACTACAAATGACACAGTGGAAACATTTAATCCTTCATTACTCTTCTAAAACGTGTGAGCATGAGAGTGAATCTGTTGAATAAGTTTATTGCTCTATTTAACATTCATACTCATAGAATGTTACACAGGGCCAGCCCAAGCTTATCAGCAGGGCAGTATTACAATAATTTACCTCATCAGCGTATCCAAATAGTGTTACAGTTTATGGGACTATGTGTATGTACAATGTGTGAATTTATTTCAGTGGATTTTTATGTGTATGCCAGAGTCCATGTTGAGACCAAGTAAAAAAACAACTTCACACATTTAGACAGAGAGGTCAACAGAACAACAAGTTACACATACCCAAGGCATTCCGGCAAAAAAGTAGCTGTAGAAAGTAAAGAACCTTTCCTTATTTCCAGAGTTATACTGGGAAAGAATAATTGAGAGCAAGATGAAAACGTACAACGTATGGTTTTAATGCATTAAAACCATTAAAACCATACAAATTCAGTAATGCACACGTTACTATATAGTAACGTGTGCATTACTGAATTTGTGAATATAGGTAGGCACACTGGTAATCTTCCTTCTTGCACTGTCAGTCCATTGTTACTATGCTGTATAGTTCACTTGCGCCATTTGGACCTACAAGCACCTACAAATTGATGCAACATCCTGCCTGGCCACAAACGTTCCAACATGTGTTTAATTAATCATCAGGTGATGATTTTTAGCCTTCGTCATCCAGTGTTTCATCTTGGTTAATGCGAATGGTTTTGTCAAGAGTGCATAGTTCAGTACTTGGACTGATTGCATATGGACATAATGCATCCACATCAAAACACAGAACCAGCGTTATCCGTTTCAGTTCCATAGCAAGGGTTAAAAAGACAAAATGTATAGACTGGTTCATCATATTTAGGGGGCAAGATAATGCATGCATGTTTATAAAGGGGTCAATAGAAACCAGGCAGCACCATTGAGAAGTCTAAAGGGCCGGAAACGCTAGCAGCAAAGTAGCATTCCAGTCTCCCTACCTCCAGCACTTCCCCTCTCCTCATCTCATCCCCCTCACATACAACGTGTAATTCCACAGTTTTCATTTAAAGATTTATGTAACTTTAAAGGTTAAATCACACTTCATTAAGTGCAAGCGGTCAGAGGAATCCATGTTGCTTACCCCAATCAAAGTCCAAGCGGTCAGAGAAATCCATGTTGCTTTTGTATTAGGGTTTGGTTTGCAGCATCTCTGACAATGCTGAGTGTGTTGCTGTACCTTGTTAGCCACTGTGTGTTGTTTACAGGTAAACCTCTTGCCTGGTGAGAGTTCCACATTGTGTTGACTTATATTCACCTCTGTTTGCCAGTGGGATCTCCTCCATCGGGTGAGATGTTTCTGTGCTGGAGGAAAATGCAGCAGCACTAAATGCATCATACGATGAGGAGGAGGCTGTCTTCTTGTTAAGAAGAATGCGATTGCGATCTCCTAGCAGATGCGAGGGGTTACCGGTAGCAAAAGCAAGTCTCTCCTGGCTACCGGGCTGCTCGATAACACTGCCCCCAGGGGAGGTCATGAAGGTGGAGAGTTTGGTAGAGGTGGCTCTGGGTCTTCGTTCGAGTGAGGTGTGCAAGGGCATCCAGCAGGCATCCGAGTGGCCATATTCGTTGCACTTTCGAGTGCATTTACCTGTCATAGCTACATCAGGCAGGGGCTGGGAGTCTGCTTACACAGAAACAGAGAAAAAGGTAGAGTATTATTAATGCTGCTCAGCTTTAAACAGTTGAGGAACATGCATTCATAAACAATTAGGTACATTGACAAAAAAACAACTGTGATATGTGCCTCATGAAATTGGCTTTGAAATTGCATCATAAGCATCATTTCAAACATTTATATTGGGCTTGTGTTTAAGCACACTAAAAAGCTATTGGCTATTAGAAGTATTGGGTGTTATTTTTTAACATTTTTAATTTATTAAAAATTTATTTAATTCATTTTTAACACATACCACATTACACAATATGGAAACATCCACAAACAACACTTAAAGCTAAAACAACTAAAAACAAAACAAAGAAATAATGTGAGCTCTACAAACAACCATGCTTTGAAAATGTGGGGCAATTCTGTCTCCTGAACTACTGGCCTGTTTTCATATCTAATAGCTGTGTGATCAGCTTATATACATTTGTGCAAGCATTGTGCACAAGTGTGTGGATGTTTGTGCGTGTGGTTCAACTAGTTAGCTGACTCTACAAAAGCTATGATGCCTACTATTGTTGTTTAAGGAAAGCTGTAAATACAAGTGTGTTTATTTTAATATCCTTCCTGTTGTGAAAAAACAATGTTCTCCAAGAATGATCGTGAAATAAGCACTTACCCCTTACATTTTAACACGTGTATGCTTCGAAAGCCATTTAAAGTACACAAACTTGTATGATTTAAAGCCACGAAACAAAAATCCTTAGCATCTTGTATGTCTTGAATTCAGAATATCTTGACAACAGATGTTTTGTTTACACTGTTAAACAACAAACATTTGCAGATGCACAAAAAGACTATGTGCAAAGCTCAGGTAAGTGTAAATTTAAAGTGCACTGCACACAAACGCTACTAAGCAGGCTAAAATTAAATGCACATTAAATGCAAAGATTCCTCACTTATTATTCCAAAGAACATAACATTCCTAACTATGATGCCAAATAACAAAAGCAGCAGTGTTAGAAATGGTCAATCAATGACCAAATGTGAGGCATGGCACAAGCAAGAGAGGGTGAGTGCAAATCTAAAAAAAAGCATGCTGTCTTTGGTTGAAGAGTAACATTTGGTTTAATCATGGCTTACTTTTAATGTTCTTTATCTCCTGTAAAGAAAGAATAGGGTAGAATCACTGTTTGGTTTCTTCACAGTGTACTGATACATATGATTAATCAAGTAAGAAAAAATGTATCAACAGAGGGGTAATATGTTGCATTTATCTGTGAAGCAATTAATGAAACCACATGAAACCACATGGCATGATTGCATAAAATGTGTTCTGGGCTCATTATATAATACCATTATATAATGTATATATATTATTATATAATGTTATATTATATTATATATTTGTATAATTATAATTTAATATATATAATATATTTTATATACATTATATTATATAACACATTACCATTCTTATATGAAAGTTATACCATTCTTTACATGATCTCTGTCTTAAGATTCAAAAAGCCTGGAATTAAAAGTCAGAGATTTCCATAAACTCTAATATTGCTCATCAAATTCTTTCAAAACAAACTAATCTGGGCTGTGCTAGCCACATACATTTTTAACTGTATGTTGGATTTTTTTCCAGAAATTTAAGAGTTTTTACTGTAAACCATATCATATAAAGTCTTAGAACCTTTAACCTTAAAGGTTAAAGTGTTCAGCATATAAATGGCCACAAACTAATTTAACATTCTGTTCCCACAATTTATTGGCCTCAACTAAACCTGCCATTCTGACCTCAAGGCCAGGCTAAAATGCCTACAGAGTTCTTGTTAGCTATAGTGACACTTTGTGTGGTATAGTTGTGTTGTGGACAAGTTATTTGGATGTGACACTAAGATGCTGACCACACAAACACTTCAATGGTGTTTCCTGTAAGATGTCACAAGCCAGAGAGTCTGGATGGCTGTCCAGTGTCTAGGGAGAGGTGTGGAAGCATGTTGGCAACACAACGCTCTGTCATGCACCAATAAGCACTCAGTCAAGCAACGTTACTTCAATAGCACTAATAACAAAGATGAGTGTGCAGGCTCAGATCTGCAGGAAGTCAATAAGCCAGAGCAATGTTAATGCTTCAGACAGGGATTACAAAATGGATGGATACATTTTTTATGACAGTTAATGTTTTCACAGAGGAATTAGGCACTGTAACAGTTTACACACATACAAAGGACTGTGAGGAAAACTTGAGCGCACAATTAGAGGTTTGTCAATTCAAAATATCATATAGCTTTTATATGATCTCACCATTGTATTTTTCAACACGTTGTACATTAATTACCATTTGATAAAGGCATCAATTACAAAACATTTTTTACTACAGCCTTGTAAACATTAATATACATATACAGGCATAGGTTTTCAGGCATCTACTGTACCATGTCTCTTCAGTGTTACACTCTCTGGATCTCACATGGCTTGGGTCACTCAAGCAGATATAATCAGTATGTGTGTTCCACAAACTTTGTGATGGTCTACCAGTTCATCTACAGGAACACACTGTCTTCAGCAACTGTTTCCTTAGAGACAACCAAGAAAACAGCATTAGAGTGCATGTTTATTAGCACTTTGCATATAAACAGCTCCCATATAGTGTTACTCCAGGCTATTCTTCTGTTCACATATTCCAACACTAAACTCCAACTCTGGGACAAACCACCATTATTGCACATTTATATTTTTTTAAGAGTGGTCATCATTTTGTCAAATGGTCAAGAGATCATTTTGTCTGTGATTCTTTAGCATAGCAACATGTAATTGTGAGTTGCACACTATCCAAGGCAAGATGAAAACCATTTAAGATATCACAGCGAGACGTGCTCTAAAGCAGCAATAATTCAAAGCATTTAGAAAGGACAGTCACAGGTCAAACATGCATCAAGACAAATTTAATCACTGGTACAATGACATTTCATCCAGCATGTTTAATTTAAATAAACATCTTACAGGAGTGAATACTTCAGACTGAAAGCTTCTGAAAGGTCTCACGAGGCTGCAACTCTTTTAAAGCATTTTTAAAACTGACTTCTAAGCCTCAGAAGTAAGGCTTTGCAGGACCCAAACAAAAAGGGACTATAATCAGGCCCCTGGCCCAAGGCAAAGTGAGTATATCTGTGCTGTGGAATGGCTGGAAATGTAAGTGGTTCTATGGCACGCTAACTGTCATTTCGGATAGATGGGCTTTTCTGTCAATGGGGGCTCAAAGTGTAATGCATGCTATTTTCCACAGTCAGTTATTTTGAATAACTCAAAAGTATATCTTTTCATATCTTCTTTGACTGAAAGTTTGAAAACGAGAGATGAGGGGGTGCAGAAGATACAACTGGCTCAGCTATTCTGTGAGTTAATTACATCTGGACAAAAGTATTCCCTGGTGCAGCAGAAACACACAGATTTTGTAATCTGTGTGTTTGGGTATGAGTGTATTTTGTCCTGCTTTTTAAAGCTTTTCTGGTGTGTGTGCGAATAAACTTGTGTGTGAAAACATTAGTGGTTCTTGTATATTTTTAGCAAGCAACGTCTGCATGTGTCAGTGTTTTGATCGTCAGAGTTGAGCCTTATCGTCAGAGGCCAGCTGAACTATGAGCTTGGTCTGTTTTCCGGATGAGAGTCCTTGCCAAAACACAACTGCCAGTAAGTGCTGCTGAACTCACTGTCCAGTCGTTCTGTGTGGGTCTGGAAAAGAAAGATCAGCAGAAAGGACAGTGTGGAAAATCACTGAACACAATTCAGTGGATTAACCCACAGGCATCCGGCATTTACAGAAGACAATAAATATTATATTTATGTGTTATTATTTATAACACATACATATCCTACATATAACAGGGCAACAAAACACGCTTCTAGCGTCAAGTAATATTACTGTCCACACTGAGGATGTTTTCACACTACGCAAGTTTGCCTTGAACCGTGCACAAGCACAATTGTCCCCCACTGACTTTCCCTGCACCTAAGATGCCAGGCCAGCGCATGCTTATGTAATTTTGATGATTTATCATTTATGCTACATAACCTTTTCACTTGATTGTGCTGCACATATCATATGATTATTATGGAGGCTTTACTAGCAAACTAGAATTCCTATTGTTCAACCAGGTGAGAACCAGACCTGTTATAAACATAAATATACTTAAATTGAAAAATGTACTATCCAAATATTAATAGAACTACACTACACACTACATGCAAACAATAATCAAACTAAAAATATTAAATGCATCCACTATCTAATTGACACACACAGTTTCTCTTATTTTGATCTGACCTACAGATGCAACA
Source organism: Yasuhikotakia modesta (assembly GCA_036877545.1). NCBI lineage: Eukaryota > Metazoa > Chordata > Actinopteri > Cypriniformes > Botiidae > Yasuhikotakia > Yasuhikotakia modesta. Next base: position 9,618 of record JBAJNP010010622.1, read on the forward strand.
CGTTTCATATTTTCATGAGTTGGTGTCTTCACAAGCGATAGCTGTTCTTTTTACCAGTCAGGTGAAAACAAACCACCCTTTTCTTGTAGTTAGTGCTCTCTCCAATGAATTCAATAATGTACTGGACTGCTTTTGTTTACTTATTAGAGCTGCAAATCTAATGTTCTCTATGTCTTTCTCTATTTTGTTGCACATTGAGTCATCACATTTATCACCAAACATAACCTTAGCACACAAACACACACAATCCCACTTTAGAACCCATCATCAACTGAACTAATATAGCCATCATACTGAGACCTGGCAAAAAGCTTGCAGAGGGGAAAAAATAATTTAATGCATTCCCAGGGAAATTCCCCATAAACTGACAACATAATGCCCTCTAATAACATTAGGCAAGGTAGCGCAGCAGTTAGCTCACTAGTGCTTTGGCCAAGTTAAGGTGATGGTGGAAAATGAGCCGGCAGGGCTTCTGGGGGGCCAAGACTGCTGTTGACCTGTTTTGCTTCAGTAACCTCAGCGTTCGCTTGCATATGCTTTCAGCTTGACCAAAACAGTAAGCCAGAATAAAAGAGTGTACTGTAACACAACAGACAACAGAACAGAAGAACCATGTTTAACATGACACACTGAGATGTGACAAAGTGATGTGTGTATTTGTCTCTCTCTCTCTTGCGTTAGCTCTACAGCAAACTTGACCCACATTCTATAATTCTCCTACCAACTTTGATGCTCTCACTCTTAGGAAAAAAAACATGAATGAGATCTCTTCCCTTTTCACATCTTTCATTATACATCTGAGACAGTGTTGATACTTTAAATAGGTCATAACTTCATCAAGTCTCCTGAGCTATAACAGAGCAACCTCTACATTCAATTTACAGTCAAACTACAGTCAAAAATTCCCTTCACACATTAAATTATCACCAGACAGTCAATGAACACATATAGCAGACTCTTTAGGGTAGTTAAAAGCACTTGGGGAAATAATTAATCTATATTTAGAGTGCTAGATATGATTAATTCAGGAGAGATTAACTAGCATAATTTAATTCTATGGGTTATCTTGTTGCTAAGTATTCTTTCACTTTCATCAGAAAGCATCACAAGTCTCAGAAATAAGGTGCTGACCCTTATTTTTCTCACTTTTCATCTATCTGTCAGAAAATGTCTGCTCACATACGCAGACACAGAACTCACACGTCTAGCTCTCTAAACTGAGACACCAGAAGACTACAAATATACATTGTGTGGCTTAAAGGACCTTAACGACTGTGGCTTTTTTTGAAGAAGAAAAGCTGAAATTTAGGCAATGCCTTTTCCCCACAAGCACATATATCACACAATATCTATAACAAAGAGTATGAGTGATAGATTATGAAGCATTTAGGAGCTGGACAGAGAGCAAAATTGTAACATATTAAAAATGGTATAGCCTGAACTACTTTTGAGACAGACAGTGTTTGTGTTTTCCCCTAACTGTTGGTCTTCAGCTCATTGGCTCAGAACTGGTGCCTTATCACATACTCTCAGGCGCACATACACAATAGCCTATTTTATACAATTAAAGTTGTATTTGTTAACATATAATTTTAGTTAAATTTTACAAACCTAGTTGTTTGTGATTTGCTCCACATACCACTGGGGGAAAGCAACAGAACTACTAACAAACAAAAAAATCTTTCTGCTTTGGGATGTTTGTTTGTTTCTCACCATTGTGTGGGCAGGTGATGACAAGTGCCCAATTTTTTTCTCTCCAAACATTTAGTATTAAGACCCCATTAAGTTAAATACTTAAATATTAAGTATTTGCCCCATTACTTGGATTTTGCGGTGATGGGAGGTGTGTGCAGTCCAAATCATGTTCCAAATCATGTCCAATTAATTTGATTTACCACAGTTGGACTCCAATAAAGGTGTAGAAAATCTCAGCAATGATGAAGAGAAATGTGAAGCATCAAAGCTAAATTTTAAGTGCAAAGGGTCTGAAAATGTATGCCAATGTGACATTTCAGTTTCTTCTTTTTAATTAACTTACAGACATTTCTAAAATTCTGTTCTCACTTCATTATGGGGTTGTGTCACATGTCATTATGAGGTAGTGAGTGTAGGTTTTTTTAATAATTGTAGTATCAGAAAAGTGAAGGGAGTCTGAATACATTTTATGTGTGAACATGTATATATATACACGTGACCATCCCCTTGGATGCGGACATAATCTCTGACATTTGTCCTAACCAGCAACATACTGCAGCATTGCTCATGAAAAACACACCAGACTAAGTCACCATGTTTAATGCCCAGCAAGCCAAGGGCAGTAAGAGGCTAATTAAGGAAAACAGTGATAGAAAGAGTGTAGTTGACACAGGTCCTAACCTAGTCATCTAGAAAGTTCTTGACCTAGTCAGACTACGATTTTAAAAGGATTTCATTAGGAATGAGCAAGAATGCAAAAGAATGTGTGGAATATTGTGTGGATTTTTTTTTACGTGTTTACTGTATAATTATGTAAAAAGACAAAATGAGGACACGCTTATACAGACAGACCTTTACAATATGAGAAACGGCACATGTGAAAGTGACATTTTTGTGTGAGAACAGACAATTGCTTAAACATTAATGACCTTCATTTTATGCTCTCATTTTAGCACCCACAACTAAGGGCTCTTCATTTCTGTTTGAAGAGCCCTTTGTGCAAAATAAAGAGACTGTTGAAAGAGTTGAAGAGGCGACACATTAAGGTTGTTTATTAACTTAGCTTTGGAGATATAACAACATAGCTTAATGCAGTTTAAGTGGTTTTATTCAGAATAAAAAACAATAGTTTTATTTATGTTGTCCTATGATATTAAACTGGGGCATTCAGCAAGCACAAATTGGGGCTGTTTTTAGGCTTTTTTCATCTTTCAAGCAGCCACTTTTATAAATTCCACGTCAGCTCTGTCTGAAAGGTGGACATGACACTATAATAATATAACAATATAATTCCAACCCATTTCATGTTTCACTACTTTAAAACATTAATGAATTGATGTCAAATGGTAGAGCATTGCGTTAGCAGCACAAAGGTTGAAAAGATCAAAACTGTACCTAAGGACCTGTGATTGAAAGAAAGACCTTATATAAAAATATTTTGAGGCCACCTGCTGTGTGTGTGTTAGGTAGAAGACTTGAGGTTATGTATGCTTACCATACAACATCATGTATGCATGTATGGTTAGTTGTACTAACACCTCTCTCTTTTCCTCCTCTTTTCTCCCTTGCCTCTCTCTACTGTCTCTCCAAAAAAAAAGGGGGATCGGGTGGGACAACAGCACTTGTTTACTTACGTTATACTAGTCTAGGGAAAATGATACCATGCTTATAAGATTGTTTTTCAGTTGGCACACTGTTTCTATTGTTCCTTCAATTGTACGTCGCTTTGGATAAAAGCGTCTGCTAAATGCATAAATGTAAATGTAATGTTCATTACCTAGGTAAAGTATCTGGATTTCTATGTACCATGTATTTATGCTCAAGGAACAAATTCATCATCAATCATTCTTATATCTGGAATCCCTCAGCACATGGGCGAAGCAGCCTTTTAACATTAGTTAACAGTTTAAAGTCTCTGGGTGTTAATAAACTGTTTTCTAGTCTTTTCACACCCAAGCTCGTGAGGAAAAAAATCTTTAGCATACTTTATGAAATGCTCTCACACAGGTGGTTTATACTTGTGTGTGTGCAACAATCAAAGCACATAGCTCTGTCACATAGCTTTATCACATTTGGCTATGATTTCACCTAGCAAAGTGATTCAATTAAACTCTCAGGTTACGTATGTAACCCTGGTTCCCTGAAGGGAACGAGACGCTGTGTCGAAACGCTATGGGAACGCCATCAGCTTTTATGCCCTCTGATACAGGTGTCTAATCACAAACTGGGGGGTGTGTCGTCACAAGCGGGGTGACGGCATGACCAAGAGACTATAAAACGCACATGCAAAATGCTGCTCAGGTTAGCTTAGGACCTGAATGAAGCGAGCGCAGGCAGGCGGAACTGAGGTATGGCAGGAGACGCAGCGTCTCGTTCCCTTCAGGGAACCAGGGTTACATACGTAACCTGAGACGTTTCCTTTCAGGAACTCGAGCTGCGTCGAAACGCTATGGGAACGAGATGCCCACTATACATACTGAAGTGACCCCCCCCCCTGCCCTCTGTGTTAGATTGCACAAGTTAGGGCAAGAGGACCAAAGAGCCAGGCATGGTTGAGTATCAAGGCCATAATGCCTAACGAACGTTAAGGGAGTGGACCATCCCACAGCTTCACAGATGTCCTGAATTGGGATACCTGCATAGAAGGCCTTAGAGGCCGCCATACCCCAAGTAGAATGTGCCTTGGTCCCCTTAGGAGGGCAATGCGAATCGCATCAGAAATCCAACGACTTAGACTCTGCTTGGTAGTGGAAAGACAGCGCTTATTCCCAAAGCAAACAAAACATTGGTCAGTTTTTCCCCACAGGGCAGTTCTGTGGACATAAGCGTCAAGTGCTCGCACTGGACACATATGGTTTAGCTTCTCCTGGTCATGCTCCCTGAAGGGAGGAGAAGGACAAAAGGCTTAAAGTACAACCGGCTGTAGTATGGTAGAAGGTACTTTAGAGACAAAACCTTGTCTCAGGTATTAAAATGCTTTGACCAAACTGGGCGCAAAGTCTAAAAAGGCGCTACATAGAGAGCCTGCAGGTCATCCCCCCTCCTCAGAGAAGTGATGGCCAACAGGAACGCCATCTTAACTGATAATAGATGATCAGATATTTCCTCAATGGGCTCAAGAGGTGGAGCACAAAGAGCTTCAAGAACTACAGCCAGATCCCAAGGAGGAATATGAGATCGTACCTGGGGCCTCAGCCTCAGTGCACCTCGGAGGAAACGTGTAACCCAAGGATGTCTACCTATAGGATAGACTTCCACCTAATGAAGTGCGGTATGCAGAGATGGATGTCACATAAACCTTCAAGGTGGAGTAGGCAGGTCCTGCAGACTCCAAGACTGCATTTACAGTGCAGCCCACTGGGTCTTGCTGGCGCTCTCTGCACCATGAAGTGAAAAGCTTTCACTTCAGGGTATAAAGTTTCCTTGCAGAGGGAGCTCTGGATTGTAAAAAAGATCTCCACAACCTTGCTTGAGAGACCAGAAGCCAAGAGTTGTGCCCCCTCAGGAGCCACACCCACAGCTTCCATAGCTCTGGGCGGATGGTCTCTAATGGGAATCTCCCATGGAGACCCGTCTAATAGATCTATCACATCTGAGAACCATATTCAAGTGGACCAAAGCGGGGCCACCAGGAGCATGGTTACCACCTCTAGGCGAATCTTATCCAGAACTCCCGGGAGCAGAGCTATTGGGGGGAAGGCATAGAGACGTAGCCTCAGCCACGTGTGTGCCAAAGCATCCAGCCCCAGATGAGCTGGATGAGCTAGAGAGAACCAAAGGGGACAGTCTCGAGAAACATGAAGAGGTCTACTTGGACACAACTGGGTGAAGTTTTCACTCCCCGGGCCTCGGCCCCTGCCTCAACAGGATGTCTGCTCCCACATTGTAACATCCAGGGATATGAATTGCTCTAAAAGAGAGCAGCTTTCCCTAAGACCAGGGAAGGATCTGGTGTGCTAAATTGAAGAGGGCGCAAACGCAGACCTCCCTGATGATTGAAGCAAGCGACCACTGTTGTGCTGTCGGTGTGAACAAGCAAGTAACAGGTCTGGGAGAAAATGTCTGAGAGCATGGTACACTGCCAACATCTCTAGACGATTGATATGCCAGGACAGCTGGCAACTTTCCCAAAGACCTAGGGCTAAGCGGCCACTCATGACCGCTCCTTTACCAGTAAGTGACGCATCAGTTGCTAGGATGACAAGGCGACAGCGATCTCCCAGTACTGGGCCCTCTGTAAGGAACCAAGGTTTCTTCCATATATCTAAGGCACAAAGGCCTCACCGCGTGACCTTGATCTGATGGAAAGGATTGCCCCTCGGGGAAAACCCCTTTTGAGCCACCACTTTGACGGGCCTCATGTGCAGCAAGCCGAATTGAATGACATTAAGAGCAGCTGCCATGAGGCCTAGCAATTGTTGAAACTGATTTACAGTGTGTGACTGGCCTTCTCTCACTCTCCTGACTGTGTTTACGATTGAGACTACTCGAGAAGGGGACAACTGTGCCCGCATCATTATAGAGTCCCAAATTACACCCAGATAAGTTGTTCTCGTGGCTGGAGAAAGCACACTTTTCCCGGTGTTCAGTCTGAACCCCAACTGCTTTATATGATGCAGAACAACATCTCAATGTCGAACTGCAATCTGCTCTGAAGGAGCTATAATCAACCAATTGTCTATGTAGTTTAGTATACGGACGCAATAGAGCCAGAGCTGCATCCACAACTTTTGTGAAAGTATGGGGTGAGAGTGCTAGACCAAATGGAAGCACCCGATACTGGTAAGCTATGCCCCTGCAAGCAAACC
>JBAJNP010010623.1:0-16119 GCA_036877545.1 Yasuhikotakia modesta
CGAAAAGAATGACAAAGAAGGCTGTGAAACATGATACGCTTTGCTATTTAGTCGGTCACGCTGTTTAGGTTATTTTATGGCAAGTCGTTTTTGAGTTATTGACTATTATCGCTAAATGTGTGGGGAATATCCAAAATAAAACCAACTTTACCGCGCTGTAATTCTTGTGGTGCGACCTGTTTTCATTTCTCTGAAAAACGTTTGCAAATACTGCCTTGGTTTGAATATAAAGTATTACCGCGGATAAAGTATCGTCAGCTCAGTACATCTCTTTTATAATCAATGGCGACACCGACGTGTCTGTCAGGAGTATGTGATAGTGTATGTCCGCGTCCTGGTTGATGGACAGTCCCAAACATCCCTGTAGGACATGTTGCTGATGGTGATGATGTTTTCTTTATTATTCTCGGTATGATTATGATGATTATAGAGCATATTTAGTATTATATAGTATTATATTTTGGCTTTTCTATTGTAAGTGGTAGAGCTGCGTCGTTTCAGGATAAATTAAGAATCACGTTTTTTGTTTTGAACACAGATAACGATTCTCCCACGATTCTGAACAACTAAACAAAATAACTTGCAATTTAACTTTACTAAAGGTTCTGACAAAATGTAAGTGTCAGTCTATTTAAAATGTTTAATTAATCTGAACGAATTATTTTTAAAAAATCTGTTTCAATAACAAGTGACTGTTGTTGTTGATTGGTGTTGTTTTTAAATAAAAGAAATCTCTTAATATATACTTTGTAGTTGTGGTGCTCCTTAATTTTTGGTGGGTGCTCCTAAATTTTGGCTACCAGCAGTGGTACCAAGTCAAAAAGTAAATTTCAAGCCCTGTTACCTTCTTAGAGTCCAATCGTCACTGAAGTGAAGTTGTAGCAAATGTTGCTAACGAGGAATTTCATCCGTTCCTGCGTACATAATTATAATTATACATAATTATAATTATATGTGATTAGATTAAATTAAACGCAGTGGAATAATACTTAATAAAATTAGTGCTTATATTTCTGTAATATCTGAGTGAGCGTATCCATCTGCTGCATTCATTTACTCCGCATTTGTTCAGATTCTACAGGAAGGTGGCGCTAGTAATCTGTGTAATGTGACATATAGATAAGATACACCATGACCCTGGGCATAAAAACAAAGGTTTTTGTATGTACTGCAAAGTAGAGATTAAATCACACTAACTGTAAGAATTACAGCAAGGCTGAGAATCACGTCTAAAATACCGCCCCGTTTTCAAGCAGTCGGTGTATCTTGTCGTACAGCCGCATAATTACAGTTAAAACAAGCCGCTCGTGTAATTTTGGGGCATGACTTATAGACACTTAGCAGTAATGACGCTGAAAGCGGAAAGCGCGCTCCCGAGAGCTCCTACGTAAATCCTTAATGATTAAGACAACAATGACTTAATGCATTAAATCATAGTATGTTAAATCTAGATCTAGTATGTTTAATATTTTATATGATTGTGTATTCGGTCTTTTGTAATATTTTATACTAGAAAAATAGTGTAAGTTACAATGTACAAGCAGTCGTTACCTTCATAGTTTGACAATTCTGTGTTTCCCAAAACCATAGTTCCAACGAACGTTCGCAAACAGCATCGCAAATTTGCGTGGTTGGAACTACAGCTCCTGACCTGTGGTTAGAGGAATAGTTCATTGTTAGTTTGCTGTGTCGACGTCATTGATTGCGCCATACCTGGAGTCTTTTTGAACATTTGAACACCCAGAATTTCTCTTTGTGAGAGAAATTTTTTTTAACTTGCATTTGTGTATTTGTCTTTTAATGTGGGAAGAATAAATGTTTCCAAGTCTCTATTCAGTCTTTATATCGCTCTTACGTCATGTAATGTTACTACAAAGCATGTTAAACATGAAAAGTAAAGAATTTGCATTAGGTGGCGGTATTTGCTCATGGTACCAGTCCATCATTAGATCAAAGAAGAACAAGATAACATTTTCTGATCATCGTTTCATCAACAGTATAAACACAAATATATGCGTTTAATATATACATTTATTTAAAATAAAAAAAAAACGTTGTTGGTATGGACCTCATTGGTCCACTGAAAAAAATGGCAAAAGACCATCAGTACGTCCTCACGGTAACAGACATCTTCACCTAGTGGGTTATTGCTGAGCCTCTGAAGTGTGGCTCCAGCCCCGATTACCGTCCCCTCTCACCCCCTTTACACAGGTCATATGACATCACAATTCATGCTGTTTTAAGTGGTCATTGGTGATTTGTAAAATATTGAATATAACCATGTGTGTCTCAGTTATGTGCAGCTTAATGCACACATATTTGCCGGGCTGAACATCAAGCATGCCATCACAAGTGCATACCACCCCCAGTCAAATGGCTAAGTAAGTGTGCCATCATGACATCCCGCAAAACGGTAAAGTCAGCTTTAGTCAATGTATACAGAAGTGCATGTAGTAATTCCTTTCTGTGTTGAAGGATGAGAGAACTAATTAAAATGTAAAGAGGACTCTCAGAAAATGTCAGCGAGAACCAGGATGATTGGGACGTCCACCTGCAGGCCATAGTTTATGGAATAAACACTGCAAAACAGGTTATTATTCAAAATGACTAATGACGTATATTACATACATGTTTAAGAGTTTTATTTTGTGGTTCAGTGCAATCTAACAAAATCTTTTGTTTCAATTTAGAGATCCACCAAGTACAGTCCGTACTTTTTAATGCATAATAGGCATCCCCGGCATTAATGTATAATAGGCACCCCCAGCATTACCAGAGGCATTAAATGCCTGTGAGACAGACGCCGCCTTTGAATTGGCAGACCCAGAGGAAGAGCTGGAGCTAAAACTAGCTGGAGTCAAGGCCCAACATGGAGTTGTGTGGATGGCATGTTCAATTTGAATAAAAATGTTCTTACATTGTAATTAATATATTCTTTAAGGTATGGGAAAACATTGAAAAGGCGCATGGGAAACAGAAAAAGGCTTTTGAGGCAAAGAAAAGGAAAGTGGTTCGCCAGTGCTCAATCAAGGCAGGGGATGAGGTCCTAATTGGGGAGCCCAAAAAGAAGATGAAGAGGGGAAATTGTCTACAGGATCTGCACCAAGGACAATTCACCCTCACATCCCTGACAGAGAAGGGTGTGGCAAATGTGGCTGTGTCAGGGAAAATAAAAAAAATGAATGTTTCGCAGCTGAGGCCTTACTTTCAACCACAAGGTATTGTAGTAATCTTACTTGGTGACATAGCAAATATAAAAATGACACTTGATAATGATGATTAGTATTTGCTTTCCTGTTGTGTAGACCATAGCCATGAATCTGAGGACATTAGACTGGTGGACCACCAGTATGCCAATAAAGGTCCACTGTGGTCCAAGAGGTTAAGTCCTCAGCGAGAACAACTGGTGAGTGACAATCTAAACTGGATAGTTCACATGCACAACTTGTTGTTGTGCTTCAAATAATAAATGTATGATTGCTCATTCCTAACAGGGATATTCTTTTGTTATTTCTAGCTGGCCTATGTGCTGGACAGACCACGTCCAGCAAAAGAAATTGTTGTTATGGATGGCCCTGTGTGTCTTCAAAGGGAGGACTTTTGGAACCTTGGATTAGATGAGGACATGGAGAGCGAATGTAAGTGAATGATGCTGTAAAGAGTTTGAATGATTTTGATGCCCTTTTTGCAATTATGCTAAACGTTCTGTGCTTTCAGATTGGGAATGCGTGCTTCAGGCTGGTAGAGGAGGCAGCCAGGAGACATGTATGTATTTGTATTTACCTCGATGACTTGCACATAAATTGGCATTACAGTATCTCACAAAAGTGAGTTCACCCTCACATTTTTCCAAATATTGTTATATCTTTTCATGGGACAACACTATAAAAATGAAACTGTGATGCATCTTAAGGTAGTCAGTGTACAGCTTGTTTAACAGTATAGATGTATTGTCCTCTGAAAATAACTCAACATACAGCCATTAACGTCTAATATAAATAACTTACTATAACATATATAATGGGTATACTGTTGCTATCATTATGCTAATCAGATTAATGAACACATTAACATACATTATATAGATTTGACCACTTCCTTAGCTGTTAGAATGCCAAATGTTCTCTTATTCAAAGTTGACAGTGAAGGGGTGCATACAACATATTTGCCCACCGGCAACTATAGTTGCCGCACATTCAAATAATTGCAGAACATGTTCACATAGAACACTATTAATATGACTACATGCATGAAACCATAAAAAAAAAATGGGCACAAATGGGTTAAGATGCATCAAAGTTTCATTTCTATATTGCTGTCCCATGAAAAGATATAACAGAATATTTGCAAAAATGTGAGGGGTGTACTCACTTTAGTGAAATATATGTATATGAAATGCAGACATACAATTTTATTCAGGGATTGGATGTCCACATTGCTGACCTTTATGCAGTCCCTACATGGAAACTAAGGGAACCTAGTTGGCCAGTAAGTTGCATAATGTGTTGACAAGTTCAGCAGATACATCTCTTCAAGTGAAGATATGTCTAAGGAGATTTAATTCCAGGACAACCTGGAATCCAAAGATTTAATCATTTTGGCAGCATGGGCTAGGGGTCACAAACAGCAAGCCTCTACATACTTTGTGTACAGTTTTTTGTGTGTGTTTCCTCTATTTTTTTTAAACCAGTTGGTGCCCCTATAGCTGGCATTATTGGCGAAGTTCTTCACAGATGTTATTACTTGATTTTTCTCGACTCATTATGTCCAAATGGGATTGGAGATGAGGAATACCAAACCATATTTAGGTTTGAAACACATAAACAGAGGACATTAGCAAGGTTTGACCTGTGATCATTTAAGGCTAACACAGAGAACAGACAGTGTATGTAGTTACATGCTACTATGGGAATTAAAGTTAATACATGATGCACCTGCCTTTTCTATAGTTCTTTCATCCAGTTAAGCCTGAACAGCATTCCGAAAATCTGATCTGATGACACTGTGTAACAGCCTTAGCAAATACAGGTCAAACTGAGTGAAATGGTTTGAGCAGAAGCCCTGTTCTCTGGCTTCAGGTTTGAGTGAAAGCCTTGTTCTCTGGCTTCAGATTTGAGTGAAAGCCTTGTTCCCTGGCTTCAGGTTTGAGTGAAAGCCTTGTTCTATGGCTTCAGGTTTGCATATTTTTTTTCCAGACAACTCGCTGGAGCAGTGGCTAATGGACCGTGGGTGGAGAAGACAGGCAAAGATTTTGATGTAACTTTGCTTACTATGTAATTTTGCCATTTCATTTTGCTCATTGGACACTATATACTGCAATATATACTGCAGTAACCATGTATTACTTTTCAGCCATTTCCAGTTCAGTCAGGTGGAAAGAGCTGCTTATCTTCATGCTCTTCATGCTTCATGCTTATGGTAAACTTAAAATACAATTTCTACTCAAGTTTTCCTGTTTGTCCTACACCTTTGTAATCATTATCTTTCTCTTTAACAATACGCTGTAACGATAGGCCAGCAGGGGGAGCCCAAGTTTCCAGGTCTGTCTCTGGGCTCCCTCTGCTTCCTGGTTTGTGACTTCCTGTTTGCTAGGTATAAAAGCTCAGGCTAGCAAACAGGAAGTCGCGATGTGTTGTATTGCCTTTGTGTTACCTACTTGTGTTTGCTTCCTTTGTGTTTTTTTTTACTCTTCGTGGTTTTGGATACTCTTTGTGGTTTTGGATACTCTTTGTGGTTTTTTGGATTTCTTGTTGTTTTTTTTTGGATCTTTGGACTGTGTACTGGTTTTTGATGTTTGCTGCCTGCCCTGACCCTCACCTTATGTCTTGGATTACTGTTTTGTATTGCCCTTTTGAGTACATGTTTGTTCTGGATTATGCCTCCTGTAAATAAAATCAAGAAAACCCTGCACTTGGGTCCGCCTCCCGCTCTGCATCTGTACTGGTGCCCAGTTTCACTTTTTGGATGTAAGTTGTAATTCATGGTCTGTACATATCCACAAATTTTAAACAAACAATGCAAGACTCCAATATGAAATGTGTATTACAGACCGACATTCCATGGTGGTGTCTCCAGATTCTGGAGAAATTTTTGATCGCAAGGTGGGACACATTTCAAGCAGTAAAACATTGATTGAACATTGAACAATTATGCTATATTAAAAGTACCATACTCTGATTTTTGAAAAGGCATGGGCACCACTTTGGACAGCGCTTTGCTTTCTGGACGGAGGAGGCAGAACAGCTAATGACAGGCACCCTGCCACCTATTTATAGGATTCCTCGACCCCAAATAGTCAAGCTATGGCCAAACTAACCAGACAACCATTTTCACATTTGCATTGTATACAGGTACTTCCAACAGGAAGATCAGAGGTACTACATACAACAGGTGAGCTGAAAGCTGCTTTTAAAGCAACCTGGGCTTCCATAACACCTCAGCAGTGGCACATGTGGACTGCCTCTGTGCCTCATTACACAATGCCAAGGAGTTTTCAGGTTCATTTTTGAAAATATCCGGGACATGGAAACTTTTATGGTTCTTTGCCGAGACACCCTCAACTTAAGTGTAAATGCTGGATGTCGGGTGCACAATCACCCAGTTTGTTAGTGCAGGTGCCTGTGCCTGTCTGTGTGTGTGTGCCTGCCTGCCTGTGCGTGTGTCTGTGTGTGTCTCTCTCTCTCAGTTTGTCTGTGTGCATGTGTCTGTGTCTCTCTCTCTCTCTGTCTGTCTGTCTGTGTGTGTGTGTGCGTCTCTGTCTGTCTGTGCGTCTCTGTCTGTCTCTGTCTGTGTCTGACAATTTTTTTTCTGTTAAATACAGATACTCTACTATGCGTTCTATCAAGTAATTTCTATTATCAGTTTGAAATACTTAAATTATATAGATAGATAGATATATTAGCCTATATAGACCTATACTGATGCAAAATTACTCAATTTACAGTTAATGAGTTAGCAGATTTTAATTTTAAAAAAGCCCACACAAACCGTCTTTGACAATATTAAATAGGCCTAATGCCATATAGCAATGAATCGCAAAGGGGAGTCTGGAGGAAACTGAAGGTTTGCAGAGACAGAAAGACTTGATGTAACAACTCGTTTATTATTTTGGATTGGTAAACACATCGTAAAGCATAGCGTAAGTTACAAGTCACACCTCTTTCGAGTGATCTAAAAGACATGGAAGAATTTGGAATTGTACTGAAGAATGGAGAGACAGTGAGGGGTACGGTGATTGCCATCATTGGGGATAATTTGGGGTCACGTTGCATTGGAGGGTTTACTGAGAATTTGTTTCAGAAGATCTGGCTTTATATATAAAACAAGCTTGTCACTGTAGGCAAACACTTATGTCCAACTGAATAGAAACATATCTAGCTTTAAGTATTGTGGAAGTGACATGAATAATAAACCATGTGAAGTAAAACCTGAAGGTGAAAAGCTGACAGGACATGCAGCTCAGAATTGGTCCCTGCTTCGATTGCTCCCATTACTAATTGGGGACAGAATAAAAAATCCACTTGATGAAGAAATTTGGCAGTTGTTAAGGGAGCTTGTTGAAATGACGTGCACCCAAAATTCATCTTAATCAAGTAGCCTACATGAAAGTTCAGATTGAAGACTATGTTCACTTTAAGAGCTACCTTGTTTCCAGATGCACCATTGAAACCAAAGCATCATTATTTACTTCAATACCCTGAACTCACACTTACATTTGGACCACTGATTAGAATGTGGACTTTACGATTTGAAAGTAAACACACATTTTTTAAACAGTGTGCAAGAAAACTACGAAATTTTAAAAAAACCTAGGGAGTACACTTGCTGAAAGACATCAGCTAATGCAAGCCTATTTGAATGCTGGCTCAATTTTTCCTCTGTGTGTGCAAATAGGTGAAGCAGATGAGTTTCATGTTCACTTGTACAACAATTGCATTCAAGAAGCTGTAATGATGCAAGGCATTCGTGACTCCACCTTTTTGTTGCCCTTCAACACTCTGTTTGTCTTAGGTAAGAAGGAAAAGATGGAAGCTGTCATTAGAAATGTTCTCCCAATGCTTGATGAAACAACTTGATATCAGAATTGACTAGAATTGGTGTGAAAACAGTCGATGACCTCCAATATGTAACATCAGATGACATTAAAGATTTCCTTTCACCAATAGATTGCAGGAAACTAATTCATGACCTGGTACTTAAGCGAAAAGGCACGGCATGAAACCAGAGACAGTGGATATGCTGCGATTTCTTACACTAAACAATCTAATTGTGAATGTTTTCTTGTTTATCTTTTTGGCTTTAGAATTATTCATGCTTTTTGCACTTTAAATGGCAAAAACATCTGCTGTTACGTTTGCAGCCTTAATGTAGGTTATGATCAGTGTTTTACTGATGTAAATGATTTACAATCTGAAGTTAATGGGTGCCCAATACGTCGATCGCGATCTACCGGTCGATCGCAAAGGTAGTGTAGTTAGATCGCATGGCATTAACAAAGTAGACGTCAGGCCAGCAAAAAGCCTTCATCTTGAATTTGATGAGGATATTGAAGATTTTAAAATGACGATGAAAATCTGCATTGCCTGCAAGACATAGGGAGAATGGAGAATGGCATTACATTTTAATACGTTTGTTCTGGTTATAATTTAAGATGATGTCTGCCTGATTTGCTTAATTAATAAAATTTGTTATTGCAGTGATGTACTTTCTTACCATTTTTTGCTGTTTTGTTTTGCTTTGTATTTAGTAACCAAATGTAAATCTCAAACAAATGTGGATTAGTGTAATTACACACTACTAGTCAATGGGTCATCTTGGGTCTACCTGTCCCTTCCTCTGAGTGACAAACGTTATGGTATATGGTATATGTTAAAATAAATATTTTTTTAATGTATTATGTTTTATGTACTCTGTGAGCATTTTTTATTATGGCAGTGAATGTATGTTTTTATTATTTATTATGGCAGTGAATGTATGGCCCAGGTAAATGCACATAATTTAATAATGATACACTTATGGCCCAGTTATGCTGTCATGCTAATATTAATCCCTGACTTTAAACACCGTGGCTCAAATCTATTAATCTTAAATCTAAGACTGTTATTTAGAATGAATTCACAACAGTTAGTGCAACATATCAACACAGGCGAGAAAGGGGAAATTCCTATTCTTATGACACAATAAATTCACAATAAATTAGGGAGGACATGTTCAATAGAATAGGATCTGATGTGAGCAAACATGGCTACATAAGACACAAGATGGGAGAAGTTGCCAGGCTTCTTCTTGAAGCGAGAAAGATTACCCCATTTTTTAAGGATTTTTTTTACAGTATATGCATGGAAGGAAAACCTTGTACATTCACTGTTGTGCATGAATGTGCTACACTCATGATGAAACTGTTGTGCACCAAAACTGAGACTGTCCATCATAATAAAGGTGTAGACACCTTGAGACTGTCCATCGTAATAAAGTAGAGGTTGTAGCTGTAGAATTTCCAAAGAATTTCAGAGAAAGGCATGTCCAGCTAATCCTCCTTTCAAAAAGGGGCAACTTTGCCCACAACACAGATGTAGTTAGACATGGGCATGGGGAGATGATTGCCAGCTACCGTCCAAAAAAGAGCAAGAACATAGCAGAGTTTAGCCACGGTATTTACTGCCAAGGCCTTTACAACAAGATTACCATTTGGAGACATGTTAAACATTGTCCAACCAAAAGATGAAAAAGAATTAGATCTCTTTGTGCTTTAAAGACACCAGTAGGCTTAGAGGTGAGTGAAGGTTTCAACTACTTTTCTTTATTAACTTTGATGAAGTGTCACATGCAATTCATAGAGATGGAAGCATCATGCCATTAGGGAGGACATGTTCAATAGAATAGGATCTGATGTGAGCAAACATGGCTACATAAGACACAAGATGGGAGAAGTTGCCAGGCTTCTTCTTGAAGCGAGAAAGATTACCCCACTGAGAACAATTTTGGACTTTATCATACCAGCTAACTTCAAACATCTTATATTGGCTGTAAAAGTTGTGTCTGGCCATGAGCGAAAATTTCACCATGCAAAGTTGGAATAAATACATTTCTGCTGGAAGCAAAGTGGAATGCACCACAGATCATTCCTTTCACTCAGGATGTCAAAGTCTTGCATGCACATGATGAAAAGAAACATGATGCATTTCTAAGCAAACTCAGTAACTGCCCCTCTGCAGACAGCTACTGTATGCTGCTCTTGCCAAAGTCACTCTGTCAATAGACGAAGGTGAGGTATCACGTATGCTTTTGTCAGCTGGGATTCTTCTGAGCTTCACAAAGACATAGCCATCTGTTTTTCTGAACTTGAAAGGAAGTTGTGTAAGCACTTTACCAGAGAAGAGATCCATAAAGAAAGGTTCCTGTGCTTCTCATGTCTTCATTGGTTTCTGCTTCTTGTTAAAACCCATGGAGTTTGTGGTGTCTCAGCCAAAATCCCTTTATGTTTTGCTCGGGGTCCGAGACGGAGTCCAGTCAGGTGGAGCTGGGGTCCGAGCCAGAGTCCAGTCTGGGGTCCCAGGCCAAGTCCAGTCCGGCAGGGTCAAGTCCCGAGCCCAGATCCATAATGGCAGTGCCCAGGTCAATGCTGGTGGTGCCCAACCCAGAGCCCACTGCCTGGTCCAGTGCGGTGGCTTCCAGGTCCAAGCCCATGTCCAGGTCCAGTCCGGCGGTGCCCAAGTCCATGCCCGAGCCCAGGTCTAGTCGGGCAACGTTCAGGTCCAGTCAGGTGGTACCCGAGCTACCTCCGTGCGACCCACCCCGAGCCACCTCCATGTGAGCCAGAGCTGCCTCCATGATAAGAGTTTTGATGGTGCTCTGGGGATCTACTGAACAAACAGAACTTCCGTCATTCTGTTTGTTAATCTGTTTCTGGGAGCGACTTTCCTGTGGTTTTGTTTCCAGTCTTTTATTAGTTTTATTTTCTTCTTTGTTAACCTAGTCCTAGTAAATACTTCTTGTGAGATCCCTTCTTGTGTTTCATTCCTGAGTTCTGCTCTCTATCTCCAGTGGTGTGGCGATAGTGTGTTCGCCACGCATACCCGAGACCTGAGTTTGGGTCCCGGTCCCTGACAGTTGTGGCCAATTGTGTTTTCTGTATAGGGAACATGATTTCAAAGTTATCAATCATGATACATGTGTGGGGGACGTTTTCACAAGTATTGGCATTTGTTGATATCATATGCACCTATTAATAGGGTGTGCTAGACAAATTGTTTAGTTTAGCTGCACTAAAGGTTTATTGACCTTGTAATTGTCCTTTTTTATTAGAATGAATCATTTGTAATATTAAAATAAAAATATAGCTTAACCAGAGTTTGTGTATCACCATGATCCTCAAAGTTTTACTAAATCAGTGTTTGTGTTTGTCCTCAAATTTATAAAAAAAAATACTGTCCCCAAAGAAAAGGCAAAACGTCAGGTTTTTAAGTCTTTTATTAAAAAATAATCAACTGATATCTGTAACAAGACCATCTCCATGTCTTTCTTTTGTCTCTAGACCCTTTAGAAAAGGATGTCCCCATAGGTAGGGTAACCAGTCATGTGTCCTGATTCGTGTGTGTGAGAGTGAGTGTGAAAAATTGTGTAAATGCTACCTAGAACATAACATCTATTAACATAACATACATGTATTGAGCCACATTGGAAATAAGTTTTTTTTAACTAAAGTAACTGTTAGCTGAACAAAAAAAGAGACATGTGACTTGACTTTGAGTGAACAACTTGGTCCTTAGTTGCATTGAAATTTTAAGTTACGTCACTTTTTCACTTTTTAAAATGAATAAATTTAACAATGTCAAATGTTCTGTTGTTTTTTTTCTTTTAATGAAAATAAGTCATTTTTCCCAGGTTACCACTTATGTGTCGTGTTAAGTTTTGTTCTTTATTCATCTGTGTTATTTTGTCCTGTTGAAGTCAGCCTAAATTTGAAAAATGCCCGCGGATGGTGCAGCATGGTGCTGAAGGGATGGATAACCAGGTGTCGTATTTCTCAAGAAAATTTAGCGGACCCCAAAAGAAATACTCCACCTTTAAAAAAAACTTTGGCGTTGGTATTGGCATATTTTTCTTTTCCAATACTCGTTTACACTGATCATGACCCTACAAATTTTTGGAGCCTCTTTCTGCAGCCATTTACTCTTCAAATTGGTCATGTATGTGAGCATGATAATGTTGTTTCATTGCATGGCAGATGCTCATTTTGCCTATGTTTGCCCTTTGTCAACCGCCCCTTTTTTGTTGTTATTTTGATACTTTTGTGAATAAAACACCCTAGACTTGAGCTCTCATTTATATCTGTTCTGGGCTTGTTTGCTGGTTCGTAACAATGTCCTGTTGTGTAAGCAACACGAGACAGATTAACTCTGACTAATTTAATGTTCGCTTTAGTGTATTTTCTGACTGTTTCCTTATGTCATGCAGTTTTACCCGTATTTCTTGTTTGATTATTTTTTGTTTACTTTTGTCTGTGTAGGTTCCTTGTGCGTTCCTTTGAAAGTGACATGTAAAGGACCCTTAGATCCGTTTTGTTTTAAATTCATTTATAACTATTTACAATCATTTAAAATCATTAGTTACTCACATAATTCATAATTTGAATATTTTTATTATTATCATTATACCATATATATGTTGTTTTGAAATATATGCCTGATGTCACAGCAACACCACAGATTTGTATTTTGTGTTGAAATATACGCCTGATTTTTGCCTAGAATTTTTGTTTTAAAAAATAATTGTGATGTCACAATTACACCACAGATCAGGCATATATTTCAAAACAACATACAGATCTGTGGTGTTACTATGACATCATGCATGTTTATCAGAACGACACATACAGATTAGTGTTGGTATTGTAACATCAAAATTTTACAGCAGAACAACATATTCAATCCTGAGATTTCACTGTGATGTTATGCATATATTTCAAAACAAAATACAAATCTGTGGTGTTGCTGTGACATCACAATTGTACTTTAGAACAATGCATACAGATCAATAGTGTTATTGTGTCATCACAATTATTTTTATAAACTATAAACATCACGCATTACTTATACTTAAAAACAACACATACTAACCTGTGGTGTTAGGGCAAGAGGACTGAAGAGCCAGGAGTTTCTCAAGTATCAAGGCCATAATGCCTAACAAAGATTAAGGGAGTGGACCATCTTGCAGCATCACAGATGTCCTGAATGGGGACACCTGCACAGAAGGCCTTAGAGGCCATCATACCTCGAGTAGAATGTGCCTTGGTCCCCTTAGGAGGGGGGATACCAGAGGACTCATAAGCGATGTGAATCGCATGAGAAATCCAACGGCTTAGAGTCTGCTTGGTAGCGGAAAGGCTGCACTTAGGATTTCCAAAGAAAACAAAAAGTTGTTAAGTTTTTCTCCACAGGGCAGTTCTGTGGACATAAGCGTCCAGTACTTGCACTGGACACATATGGTTTAGCTTCTCCTGGTCATGTTCCCTGAAGGGAGGAGGACAAAAGGCTTGAAGTATGACTGGCTGTAGTACGGTTGAAGGAACTTTAGAGACAACTTTAGAGACTTTACTTTAGAGACACTTTAGAGACAACTTTAGAGACTTTAGACACCTTGTCTCGGGTATTAAAAGGCTTTGACCAAACCGGACACAAAGTCTAAAAAATAAGGTGCTACAGAGAGAGCCTGAAGGTCGCCCACCCTCCTCAGAGAAGTGATAGCCAGCAGGAACGCCGTCTTAACCGCCGTCTCACCCTCAGTGTACCTCAGAGAAAACGAGTAACCCAAGGGTGTCTACCTATAGTGCATCCACCTAATGAAGTGCGGTACGCAGAGATACAAGCCTCCAAGGTGGAGTAGGTAAGTCCTGCAGAGAAATGAGCCTGCAAAAACTCCAAGACTGCATTCATAGTGCAGCCCACTGGGTCTTGCTGGCGCTCTCTGCACCATGAAGTGAAAAGCTTCCTCGTAGAGGGAGCTCTGGATTGTAAAATGGTCTCCACAACCTCAGTTGAGAGACCAGAAGCTAAGAGTTGTGCCCCCTCAGGGGCCACATCCACAGCTTCCAAAGCTCTGGGCGGCGGTGTAAGATAGCACCCTCCGCCTGGGAAGGAAGGTGATGGGAATCTCCCACAAAGAGCCGTCTAATACATCTATCAGATCTGAGAACCATACTCGAGTGGGCCAAAGTGGGGCCACCAGGAGCACGGACACCGCAAGTAGGTGTATCTTTTCCAGAACTCCTGGGAGCAGAGTGTTCAGGGGAAAGGCATACAGAAGTAGACTCGGCCACGTGTGTGTCATAGCGTCCAGCCCCAGAGGAGCTGGATGAGCTAGAGAGAACCTGTCTGCTCCCACATTGCAACATCCAGGGATATGAATGGCTCTGAGAGAGAGCAGCTTTCCCTGAGACCAGAGTAGGATCTGGCGTGCTAATTTGTAAAGAGGGCGTGAACGCAGACCTTCTGAAAGATTGATGTATGTGACCACTGTCGGTGCGAATGAGCACATGGTGGTATAGCAGGTAATGTCTGAGAGCATGGAAAACTGCGGGCTTCCAAACCCAGAGAGAGGCTGGCGCGAACTGGCGAGGAAAAGATAAGGCAGTGCCCATCTCAATTGGACAATTGTGATGTCACAGTAACACCCCAGATCTATATCTTTTGTTCTGAAGTATAATTGTGATGTCACAATAACACAACAGATCTGAATATATTTCTCTGAAAAATATGTGTGACCTCACATGTGTATTTCATAAATCTGTATGTGTTTCACAAATCACCATGAATCTGTATGTGTTGTTCTGAAGTACAATTGTGATGTCACATTAACACCCAGGATCTATATCTATTATTCTGAAGTACAATTGTGATGTAACAATAACACCACAAATATGTATATGTTTTTCTGAAGTACAATTGTGATGTCACAATAACACCCCGGTTCTATATCTTTTTTTCTGAAGTACCATTGATATCACAATAAAACCACAAATTTGTATGTGTTGTTCTGGACTACAATTGTGATGTCACAATAACACCACAGTTCTGTATATGTTTCTCTGAAATATATGTGACCTCACAGTGAAATTTCAGGTTTGAATATGTTGCTCTGAAGTGCAATTGTCATGTCACAGTAACATTACAGAGCTGTTTGTGTTTCTCTGAAATATATGTCTGACCTCACAGTGAAATTTCAGGTTTGAATATGATGTTTTGAAGTACAATTGTGATGTCACATTTACACCCCAGTTCTGTATCTGTTTTTCTGAAGTGTATTTGTGATTTCACAGCAACACCCCAGAGCTGTTTGTGTTGTTCTGAAGTATAATTGTGATGGCACAGTAACACCACAGATCTGTATGTGTTGTTCTGAAGTACAATTGTGATGTCACAGAAACACCCCAGATCTGTATCTGTGTTTTGGAGTACAATTATGATATCACAGTAACACCCCAGTTCTATATCTGTTTTTCTGAACTGCAATTGTGATGTCACAGTAACACCCCACATTTATATCTTTTGTTCTGAAATACAATTGTGATGTCACAGTAACACCACATATCTGTATATATTAGTCTGAAATATATGTGTGAGCTCACAGTAAAATTTCAGGTTTGAATATCTGGTTTTGAAGTAAAATTGTGATGTCACAGTAACACCACAAATATGTATGTGTTGTTCTGAGGTACAATTGTGATGTCACGATAACACCCCAGACCTAAATCGGTTATTCTGAAGTACAATTGTGATGTCACAATAACACCACAAATATGTATGTGTTGTTCTGAAGTACAATTGTGATGTCACAGTAAAAACCCCAGTTCTATTTCTGCTGTTATGAAGTACAAATGTACAATTGTGATGTCACAGTAACACCTAAGAGCTGATTGTGTTGTTTTGAAGTACAATTATAATGTTGCAGTAACTCCCCAGACCTATATCTGTTGTTATGAGGTGCAATTGTGGTGTAACAGTAACACCACAGATTTGTATATGTTACTCTGAAATATATGTGTGACCTCACAGTGAAATGTCAGGTTTGTATATGTTGTTCTCAAGTACAATTGTGATGTCACAATAACACCACAAATAT
>JBAJNP010010624.1:0-16117 GCA_036877545.1 Yasuhikotakia modesta
AAAGCCAAATTCTAGAAAGTCTTAGCTGTGTTTCTTGCATTTTGACATGCAATCAGGTGTAAATAGCCTCTTAAGAATCTGGAACTATAGTATCAATAATGATCTATGCTAATATGCAAACTAACTAAAATGTGCCACTAGTGGCTAAAATATTTCTAATTGGAACCCTTTCAAAATGAATGGGCTTGTATTTTAGTTGGTTGATTAAAGTGAAACATGTTAAGAGTCTACAGTAACTTTCTAGCTACAGTACTACAGTAACTAAACTGTCAATGTACATTCAAGATAATGTCTGTACATCCTATATAACCTCTGTGGTGCAATGCAAGCTTATTGTTTTACAGATTGCATGCAGAAAACTGTTCAGAGGTATTGGCTGGGACATACTGGTTTGTGCCCTTTACATTTTCCTTAAATTGTATATTCAAAAGTATTGCTTTGCATGCCTAAATCATGCCACACAAAAAGTATCTTTCATCTTTAGATCAAGCAGAATGGTATATAAACTTTTTAAAGCGACTGCACATGTTCATTGCTGTAGATAGACAAACCACTACAGACAGCTGCTTCATTGCATCTGTAAAACGTGTTATTAAAGAGTTCATTGAACTCGTTGGATTTTACTGGTGGATCAAATCTTCCGTAGTGTTTTCTTGCCTACAGCACCTTTATCATGTGGTCTGAGGATCCCATCAGTTGTTAAGCTTTTTAGTCCCAGCTGAGCGCAGTTGGACATTAAGATTATCTTACTCAGTTGGGAAACTTTCTCTGGCATTGGAATTTAATGCTGTCAGATTCTGATGTAATTTGACCTTGGCCTTCCTCAGTATCCTGTGGTGAATATAGAAAGCGGTTGATTCAGATAACTCTATTTCGTGAGCTAGCAAAATGAATTTAGCTCTGTTGGACTAAGCTCTGGTTCACCCCGGATCTATTCGTACTGGGTTATCGCTTATAAAAAACGTCATACGGAGCTGTTATCTGTTTTACATTAAAACAGACAGAATGATCTCCTCTGGGATGATGAGAATCACACAATACCTCCTACAGATTATCACACGATATCATTTATAGCAGGTTCATCTACCAGTGGAAGGAATTTTAAAATGAAAAGAGAATTCTGGTCATCATGGGGTAAATTACAACACAAGCACAAGGTTTTTATTATTATTATTTATTCATTTTGTCACTGTTATAAATCTCCATATTTTTATGTACTCATACTGTTTTTATTATTAGCTCACAGGAGATATTCTCATTGATTTTGCCATTGAGTTGCCCTTGCTGGGAAACATCTGCAGACATTTTGATTTGAATGATTATTTTCTTTGCTTTATTCACACCATAAAAGCTCATCTCTTTGTGAAACTCGCTGCATTCAAACCTGTGCTTATGTCTGTAAAATGTCCCTATGATGTTTTTACAATATACCAAAGATGTGATATGTAATGAAACTGATTATGAGCATTTTAATGTCTGCAAATTCTCCATTACATTAATCTTGTTGCTCAGTGGTGTGGCAACCTAATTTCAATGTATTTGAATATAGATAAACCCCCTTTACAATGGTGAGATATAATTTTATATCTCACCGGCCCCTAATGACAGGTGGGCCACTCTGTGCATCGCGTAAAGATAATATTGTTTCTTTCATAATAATTCATATCAACAAAAGTACTCATGGCTGAAAATTAGCCTGTCAAATCTCATCTTTTAAAATGCAAGATATATAGCAAGAAGGTACAAGAACTGAATTCATTTAATCAAGTAACCCATTTTGTGGGTTATTTGAGGATAATATGACTGGGCATTGAAAAATATCTTTCAACTTTTAGTTATCATCATTAACACAGTAGAAATGTTATCAAAGATTTATCGAATCTGATTAATCAACTGTAAATCCAGTATTTGCTGTGCAGTGTGTAACTGATCTATTTTGAAAAATTGATCCAGTCAGAACAACAGAAAGTAAGTTTACCTCAGAAACTCTACAGAGGCTCTAGAAATTCACAGGCACATACAGCTTGAGAATTTGATCTAATAAGGAGGTTAACAAACTATACCTGTTTGGTACAAACTACTCCTTGGTTAAAAGGATTTGTCTGCTTCCATTTTGAAACCCGCCAAGCTATAGCATTCTTAATCTGGCGTCTTTTTGAGTTGGAAAGAGAAGAAAAAAAGACACTCTTTCAGGTCACTGCCTTCTCTCAAGCACACACACACGTGCACATACACACTCACACAATCAATAGCCTGAGTGGTAGCTTGACAACTAAACAAGCAAATGCTGTTCTATATTCACATAGTCCAAACACTTCATCCCAACTAATGGAAGTGAAATCACATTTTACCCAGACAAACATGATGCTATTTGATATCGCTAAATTAAAACTTAACAACAAATATTGTACATGTAAATCTGGCTTCATCTGCTTCAAAGGCTGTTTGGATAAATCTTCAAGTTCTGCGATAAAGGGCATAATTCAGGGTCATAAGAATGACTGCTTTGTGACAACGTTAAGAAGAGAGCTGGCAAAAAAAGTGCATGGCTCAGCATATAATATGGTGCCATTAAAATTCAATTTACAGCCAGTTTCAGGCATGTCTGTACTTCCGAGCAATGTGAAGGCACCTCGCTTTTCGAGTTGGAAATGTGGCGGACGTTGCAAATTGACATGCCATTTCAGTGCTGTGAGTCTATTTATTAACCTTATCGCTGCTTGAACTGCCTTAACAATGCCTTTTCAATGCACAGACCTGAGCTGCATTGTCAGCTGCCAAAATTACAGTAAAAATGCTGGCAGCATTTTCCAAATGTATGTGTAAGTGTATTTGTCATGTCCCTAAAAATCAGGAGTGCATTTCATTGACAGAAAAACCCACAAGGTTCCACACATTCCAACATTCTATACGTTTCTGTACATTCATACACCAGTTAGTTCTGCTCCTCTAATCTGATTGGATAGGAGAAGTCCTTTATTACTTTTACTACAATCACTATGACCTAAATGTTACAAAAACAGAAAGTGTTTACATTTGTGTTAAACAACATGTCAATATTAATATTAATAAGGAGTGTACAGTAATTGAGTTTGCATAATCAACATAATAGCTCCTCAGGTTTTTCCAGATGAACAGCCCAACAGAATGTTCTAGACTTGTACCCTGTCCAGATTAATTCCTGATTAATTTGTTGGCATTAGGAGACAGAGCACATCGGACACCTGTTATGCTACTGGGAAACGCAATGACCATTGTTTCCTCCTGCCCATCTCAGTTGTTCCTTTTTCCTGTTACTGCAGAGACATGGAAGGCATGGTTGTGCAAACTGTGATTGACAGCCCAGTTAAATTACAACGAAATTCCAAGAGAGGCTAGGCCACTTGGGAGGACTGACCGCATTCTCCTCAAATCAGACATGGGCGTCCCCATCTTCCTCAAGCCTAAATTAACAGTTCTAAAAAAGACCCATGAGCCCGGTGCTAAACAAAATGAACGTGGATAATGCCAAGTTAATTAACACAGACCCAGATGCTCAGCCTTATGAATACTTGTTCTGCCAAAGAGGGAATATTCTGCACTAGATATGTTTATTTTGACGTCAGCGCCGGGGTGTCAGTGGGACAGGCTCTGTGAGTCTCTCATACTGCTTCACTAATTTGGTTTTACTCAATTGTTTTTCTTGAATTGTGTGATTAATTCCAGCATCCTGGCATGCGAGGACACTGACAGCGGTGGGAAGCTTTAAATGGGGAACTGTTGTCAGAAATGAAATTAAAACCAAAGCTGTGGCTTATGGTGGAAATTAAGTCATGTCTGTGAAATTATATGTGATTGCTAAACTTAAAGGCAGGGTAGACAAACTTTCTCAGAAACATGTTTTGATTTGCTGGTTAAAAGTCTCGCCACATCCTAATAGCAAATCCTTAAGTGGTCTAAATATTTATTTTAAAAAATCATATTTCTTATGTTTATTTCTCGTTATTGCACTTGATGAGAATGCTTAGATATGATGCCATGCATGTATTTGCATACCTTTGTGTATTTTGCTGAAGGTGTGGCTTCGGATATTGCTGTCAATGGAGGGCGGGTCCTATCCTTTCAAAGCTAGCTTGCTATTGCTAGACTCTTCGAAATTGCCTAAATAAAAGGTGGGAAACAGTTTTATTATTATTATTATTTTAACGTTTCTGCTTCTTACTAAAATGCACCCTGTCACACTTAGCAACAACAGAGACAATGCATTGAGTATCATTAGTCTCAGGCAAAAATTAGATCACACAGCATGATTCACCTTTAAAGATCCCTTCACTAATGAATGATTCATATGCAAAGTCATTAGTGTGCAATCTCAAATCCTGGCACTCTTATTTTAACACACCCTTTCAAGCACAGATATAAATAATCAGATATAAAGCACATACCTTTTCTGGCAAGGCTTTCACCATATTTGTATGGTTGTGTGTTAAACAATGGTACCCCCTTATAAAAGTAAAGCCAAAATATGTTTAATGGTAGACTAACATCTGTCTGAGTTCATGTGTGGTTATTATTTTCTAAGTTTCTTTTTAAAAAAGAAAACAAGCCTTTTCAAGGCTCTTTCTGCTCCACATCAAATGGTTGAGATAATTGAAAGCAGAGATAACAGCATGTGTTTATTGGTCTTTGCTGTTATCAGTGCTAGTTTTAGCAAAAGATAATTAGAGGCCAAATGAATGACCGGAG
This sequence comes from Yasuhikotakia modesta, assembly GCA_036877545.1. Lineage (NCBI taxonomy): Eukaryota > Metazoa > Chordata > Actinopteri > Cypriniformes > Botiidae > Yasuhikotakia > Yasuhikotakia modesta. The sequence continues at coordinate 4,726 of JBAJNP010010624.1, forward strand.
CAACGGGGACACAGGGATACGGTGATATTTTAGGAATCCCACCAGTCTAACTGATAACCGCCCCCCCATCACCCGATCATTTAATTGACTTGACTTAGCATGCTATATCTCCTAAATTACAATAGAGAACACAAGTGCTCACACCTGGAGAAGGTCATCAATCATTTAACAGCTCGCAAACACCCTCAAAAGTGATTCAGAGGCCCTAAATAGATTTTTTTCTACCCATTTTTTGTTTTTACTTTTTCACCGTGAGGAGTAAGCAGTATGGTAGCTGTTGAACCTTGAAATCAGCTATGAAACTCATCTGATCTATGAGGCGATATATTCTCCAGATGATGTCATTCGTTATGCCGTTGCATACATCACGGGCCGCTGCGATGTTTCGCACAGCGTTTGTAGTACACAAAAACAGTCTGTTTTCTCCATTATGTCTGCTTATATGGCAGTACCTGTGGCTACCTAATAAAACTGAAAAATGTCCACATTTTCTTTTACTGTGGACTGCACGGTATTGATTTCTCCAAGGCATAATCAATCACACTGGTAAGTTTGAAATCACATATGTTATTAAGCTCCATCCTTCAACCATCTGAGAAAGCACATTCAATACAAGCAGAAATATGTGCATGTTTGTCTGCACGCATTGTTTTTTCAGCAACAAAGACTAACACAAACAAATTGTTATCTCGTGGGCTTAAACAAGCACTCGTTTTAGTCCACAAAATCCATTTTCATCTGTGCGTGTGATTCTTACAGGAATCTGAAGAAAATGAGTGTGGTATTTGCTATTGTCAAAATATGACAGGCGGTGAGGAAAGCAAGTTTCTTACTTTCAGAAAAGGACCTGGTGCATAACAACTGGCTACTATTCTCAGTCATATGCTATTTGGGCACTTAGGAGAGGAAGCATTTATGCATGCACCATTAAATAATTACAAAGGACACTTTGAGAAATACCTCAGACATCAACATGAGTCCTGTGGGGTTCAAATGTGGCCAGACCGATTAAACAAAAGTGGCAAGTATCACATGGTAACGCAGGCCTATTTAATATTACTGGAGACTCAAGTGCTTCAAAACACTGTTTATACTTATAACTTATAATGTTTATTTGATGGAATATTTAGTATTAAAACAAGTCAGTAAGAGTAAGATAGTCAGTATGTTCCAGTATGTAAACTATGTTTATTCTAAAAACATAATGAATACAAATACAACATGTTTATTGTATTCAGATGGTGATAGCATGACCTTGTCCCACAAATGAAAACATTTGATATGCAGATTTTTATGACTGCCACGGTACTTAGTCAGCAAACATCTTTTCAAATATCCTTTATATTGTACCACAGAGAAATTTAGCAGCATTAACCTGATATTAAGTTGTGCTTACGCATGCCATGCAGCTGGTAACCTTCCAAATGTTACTTGCATCTGTACACAGAAAAGTTAAAAAAACTCTGTGAAAAGAATCCTCTTGTTGTGGCTCATTACACCCACGTTCCACATGCGCATAAATAATCCAACAGCTCAAAAATATTTTCTCCACGCAACACTATTTTATAAAATACAAAATGCGTTCCACGAAGAGTTCCACGAAAAAGAGAAACAAACATCGAAATAATCCCGGGGCAAAAATGAGATTTTTTAGGGGAAAAGAAATGCCAAATTATTCAGTACCAACTGTTCTAAAATTTGATACATACAAACTACTGTGAACAATCTTCGTTTAGATGTTTGAAAAACGAAAGGAGTGTCTGGAGCTGGGGCTTAGAATGCTGTGGTTTCATCTCTCATTGCTTCCACTTGAGGTAAACAAACATCTATTAAACTGGAGCACCTGTCTTTTTCATTAATGTCACTGCAATACTCATCTGGCGACATATGAAAAATTCATGGACGGGTTGAAGACTGGAGCCAAAGATCTATTATGAGCAAGACTGAGTGGATTGCACTGAATAACAGCTGTCTTTATGTCCTTACATGCTTTAGAAAAAAAATACTGACCTTTAAGACCTGTTCTTTGTCCCTTTAAATGATGGAAACCAATAAACCTGACGGAGTAAAGGAAAAGTATTGCCCATGAAACTAAAATTTACCTTACCAACATTCAACAGGCTTTTAAAAACTTTAGCGTACAGTGTCATTATGGGTGTTAAGGAAAACACTTAACCTCCCTACACACTTTTGTGAAATGTTAATTGGCTGCCTTTGTGGTACGCGCGATTCTTGCTGGGGGTAATAAGGTTTAATGCAATTCATTTCTTTAGCGTAAACAAATTGTTTAGTGACATGTGTATTTGGCATTTTACTGGATACAACAAAGACACGGGCATCCGCGAAACACACAAGCATTTAATTTGAATAGTCCCTACAGGTCCCTCATTTATCACTCAAACTGAAGTGAAATAAATAGAGATTTGAATTTAAAATAATCTCAAAGGGGAAAACCCTCGAACCTTGAATGTAGCGCTAGACAAATGCTAATGATTATTTTGAAACTAAGGGGAAAATGATGGGAACATGTTGACCTTGAGTCCGTGCAGATTGGAAAAAATACAAATATAGCATAATTGAACTGCAGGGGGGATAAAAATTAAATGTCTTAGAGTCAATGGCTGGATGTTTGCTAGATGGTTTCTCTCACAATGCTGCCGTTCTGTGCTGTCATCTGTTATCAGGTGATAGGCTGCTCTAAAGTTGTTTGGTTGGCGTTGGTTGGATTGGAGAAGAACCTCTAACACTGATTCTGTGAAAAGCAGACAGCAATGTCTTACTGCGGCCGCCAAAGAGATTGCCAAGATTACGCAATCATTCTCATCATTAGGAGTGATGCATTGGGTTCCTTTTCCCTGAATTTGTCTAGATATTCAGTCACTTCTACGGTGGTGAAAGGAAGTTAGACAGAGGGCATAGATTAATTTGACTTTAAATTTAAAATGAACATCTTAGATGTGGTAATAAAAAGAGAGTTTGAGCAATCACAGTTGCAGAAATATCTATTTTTGCCAACTAAAATGAAATTATCTGAGTAACTGATGGTGGTATATAACTGAATACATATCACCATCCAAAAACCATAAGCTTTCTTACAGATGACAAAACTCATAACTATGATACACAAATAAGACTCAAGACAATACAATAATTGAACAATATTAAGATGATTCTGATATTATTTTTTTTAATGTCTACAATGACATTTACTTAATTTGAGGAAAGCATGTAAACTTCAGATACTACAGTCAATATGGGAACTATATAATTAGAAAATATATTTTCTAAAAGGTCTGACTTTCTATAAATGTCTTTATACAACAGCAGACAGGAGTAGACTGAGTACTTTGTATGAACAATTAACCAGTGTCAATCTCCAAATCTATTTTGCCTGAACAACACCTGTAACCATGGTGACAGTTGAAGACTTCCTAAACACGGGTTACAAGCTCATTCATCAAATCTTAATTTACCAACAACAGCTTAGCGTAGACCACAGCATTTGGGTCACACCCACACCACAAACCAGTGGGAGCAGATCCAGTGAAAAACAGTGAATAGATCTAAACCTTCCACCTACAACCTCAAACCTTCTTTTCTGCATGAGTCAATCGGTATGTGTGCAGAAGAGGGCGACCACAGCATGGTATGAGTTACATCACTATTACATCATATCTGTCACATGACAGAGCAGTGCCACTGACAGCACAGGTTAAACTGAATTCACTCTTAAAATACAGGGTACTAAAGTATATATTCCTATTCTGTGTGAACACAGAATATCACACACAGAACCTATTAGAAATAGAAGCTACAATTCTAAAGTGATGTTTCTGATTTCTCAAAAACTTTGAGGTCAAAGATATTTTGGGATGTCTTGGATTCACTACTCAATCAGGTCATGGCCCAAAAGTTCAGATGGGTTTAGGATTTAGACTGTTTCCGGTCATTTCTCAATGTGAAAATCCTTCTGCTTTCCCCACATTGGTAAATTTACTTGTCTGTTTGGGAGCATTGCCAAGCTTTGACCCACATACTGGCTTCAACTGACAACTAATTCTAAGCTTCAGCTTGGAATTAATTGTTCCCTCAAAGATGTTGAGCTGTCTGGGTCTCGAGATATGCCACAATGTTCTTTATAAACAACAGTGATTTCCTTCATTACACCCTCCCATGTATTTCTCTTCTGTTTTTCCTCCTTGTGCTTCCATGAGCATTGAAATTAGACACAGCATAAAATGCCTCTTACTCTCCTGAAACATTGTATTTACTCTTGGGATGATTTAACTGGACGCAACTTCAGCCAAAAAACGCAGCTGAAAACTTGTTTGTACTTTGCCTCACTGTAGATTAATGAATGCTGTAGTCTTTAGCTATTGTTTTGTAACCTTTTTCAGCCTCATTAGCACTGACAACTTTCTTTTCCAGAGTTTCTCAGAAGTATCTTTTGATCATGGATGGATTCACCCATAAGCCCATGCTATTAAAAACTACAAACCACCCACAAAGACAGTATATGTTCGATCTGCATGTTCAATACATTTAAAATGAATTATTTTTGCAGTGCATATACTCTTTATTATTACAATTAGATTAGCACACATTCTGATTAATATTAATATTCTGATTCTGTTAATATTCTAATTCTGATCATCCTAAATGGCTTAAATACTTTTGTTTATTAAAAATTACAACTAGAAACTAAAATTTTGGTGTACTGGACTTCACAAAAACACATTGCATAACCCTCATCATTAGTCATACAACATTAGCACATTCCTTTTTTGCATTTATATCAAAATAACTGCTCTGAACATTTGATATGGTTCAATGACTAAGACTATGACTAAGACTAAGAGTTCTATGTGCACGCAGGGTATGCCTAGATCATAGGACTATATTATCAATGCCCACAGTCTAAGATTGTACAGCTCCTGGACTTAGTTGCTCTTCAAGGGGGAAAAAAAATCAACAAATGTCAATCAAAGCTTTCTGGCTTTGCTATTGAAGATATGAGAGCAGAGCAGGAAGGCTCCCCACCTTGATTTCTCCCACCTTTAAGTTCACATCCTTCACTTTTATCCTCCACTGAGACCCGAGACCTTGCCCAAGGCTTCTCTCACTTGGGGAGACGGCTCTTCTGAGACAAAAAAGATGAAGATATTTTGGCTTGTGTTAATTAGCTCTGTCTGACTACATCAATCAGCAATGCTTTGAACTGAAATGTTTGAATTATCACTATATGAAAGTCTACATGCCAGTAATAAATTCTTATGTCATAATGTCATTTGTAAAATAGATGAAATGAGGTCAGGATTTACTTATGCATAAAAAATAGGTAAACCCTACAACAAAAGTGACATATATATGTATGTGTGTGTGTGTGTGTGTGTGTGTGTGTGTGTATATATATATATATATATATATATATATACACACACATGTTTTGCCCATTGTGTAAGACTGTAGCTTCAGTAGACATCCTACACTGGAAAATGTTCAGTTTAGACTAAATGTAATCAATTTTCTCCAGTCTGCAGACAAATGAGAGCATATGATCGGTACAAACTCAAGTCATTAGGACAAATCACCAGGCTAAGTGTTGAAGAAAATACCTGCCACACATTTGTTACATGCTTCATTGTTGCTTTCAAATCAATATCAACAAATTATTTATTTTTGTGACGCCAAGTCACTGGAGAAATTTCAATCAATAAATTCCATTGTCATAAATTGGGCTGGACTGTTTAAAGACATGCACACTTTGCAACACTCACTGCTTGAAAGAAATGCATTTGAAATTGCATACTGTGGCAGTAAGTTCTACAGTTATGCTATGGTATTGCAGTTCATACAGAGTTCATACAGTATGTACAGTACAAAGTATATATGTACATATTTAGTAGGGCTATATTCCTAAATAAACAGCCACAAAACTGTACTCAGCATACATCTCTTGTTATTATCTAAACTTGAAAAACTTTTTAAAAACCTTTTTAAATTTGGCAGCTCCAAACCTCCTGTGGATACAGGTGGAAAAGGGTTTCACATACAACAGATATCCATTATACCCATTCATTAAATACCCATTAAGATTTATTTTACATAATAACTATTTTATAGTTAAAATGAGTAACATTAGTATTGTCTTAATTAACTGTTTTTACCAGTGGTCACTGCACAGTGACTAAAAAGTGGTATTGCTTTATTTTTATGTAGTTTTCAGGTTAAAAATGTCCAGGCAGCAGAACATTGAGTACAAAATAGAAAAACTCCCATCAGGGCAGAGTTAAAAATAAATCAGTCAAAAGTTTGAAAAAAACTTTTTTATATATATATTTTAAAACTCATTAAAAGTATAAAACAACAAAAATGTAAGTTTGAATAATCTATATAAAAGTAAACCAATTTCCCTAAATTGACTATAGATTCATATATACAATCATAGATGCATTCTGTATATATATATAGATATAGATTGGACATAGATATATAAACTGTTCCTTGAACCATTATCTCAGAGGTGCTGTCACTCTCGACAGGTAAGAGAAGAAAAACAACAAAGGGGAGAAGTTTATTTAACAAAACCAAGCAAGCACTTTGATTGATGTTTATGCCTGTGTTTTCAGGTGAAAGGAGACATATGCCACGTCACGTCAAACGCAATGCCACAATGCCATCTACCACACAATTTATTCATGGCTTTGAATTCATTACTCCTCAGATCAAGGGCTGTCCTACTTGTAAAGTGTAAGCAAGCATCTTCACGTATAATTTTACCAAACCGATTATTCGTTGTAGCACATTTTTTGCACCAACAGCCTTTTTGTACATTCAAAAACATCTTTGTTGTTGTTCAGATTCAAACCAGTTGTTGTCGTCTAATTACAATGTTTGGTTTTTCAGAGGACTGACAGCCATATAAGGAGGTGAGTCATCTAGCAGCATGTAGGCCATTTATTGATATAATGACATGTACAGTTCCAGTGAGACTCAGTTGCTCTTTGTTTCAGAGCATGGCTGCTCTTGAGTGAGCGCAGTCAAGCTGCAAACTCATTAATGCTGAATTCACAAGTCCTTCTGGCGCGGACTGATTATTTATTCACCCTCTCCTGAGTCACTCATCGAGGGAACATTTTTACCCTGAAGTTTCTTAAAAGGCAAGAGTTATGAGACCCTACCTATGCAACTCACATATACTATGGTATTAAGATTTAGGTTATTGTGGTTGGATGATCCTGCAAGGCAAATATACTATTTGGAAGTGAACTGGCCCCTTATAGTTGTAACACACTGTATTTTGCTCCTATGTTTGCTCCTGCATGGCGCAACCGTCACCACGGTGACAGATTCGATTCCCATTGGACGCAATATACCAGTACAATGCATAGCTTAAAGAAGCTGTGGTTGGATAAATGTATCTGCCAAATGCATAAATGTAATCATTAGATTAGGCTAGATCTGGTTAGTACCTGCTCAGAAACTGTAACGCAGCACAGTAACTCAGTAAAACATGTTACAGATTGCAGCTTTAAAAAGAATGTTGTTTACATAGGTCAACATCATTTACAACTATTTTAATCTAGTTTAGAAGTTATTTTATCAAACAGATGCTTTTCTTTCAGACTGAGATTAAATCTAAAGTAAGTGTGTGTTTTTTGAGTTCTGCCAGTGAAACTTACCATAACCAACTTTAATGATTCTACATTGTTATAGCTCTACACCTGACAGGTGCAACTTACTTTTCAAATCTTGTTCCTACCTGCCTGTCAGAATTGGCCTGTCATCAGTTTTGTCCACCTCCAACAAACTTGTTTACTATTGGTTGGACAAAACAACAATACCGTGGACATAGAGTTGGCTTTATATTCCAGTGGGGTAACCAACATAGTTTGTCCTTTTCAGTAATTAGCTTTTGGAAAAAGAGGACATGACATTTTGTTTCGCTCTTTTTTGTCCACTTATTTAACGCTATTAAGTTTTAATTCTTACAAAAACTTTATTCTTCAACATTTCCACTGAATCTGATTAAATATGCTATAATTAACTGGTTAAATGATATAGCTCATTATGCAGAGATTGGATGGAAAAACTGTAATGAACGATATATATAAGACCCACATTGTCTTATATGATGATTGGTGAATTAAAATTCATGTGGCTACCTTCAGCAAGGTGTTGATGGTAAAAAGGAGGGAGAGAGAATGTCATTAGGGGAGAATCATATTCTCCGGAGCAGCAGCTAAATTGCCTTGCTCACAATATCAAAGACATGTTAGCCAGCTCTAGCTGGATAAAGCTGCACCGCAGTTACCTCAGGGGTCTTTGCACCAGGGTACAGCTTAGTTTGGCAAAGATATTATATATAAGGCCTCTCGCCAATTGCCATATTTTTTCCTTCCTTCTCTAGTCAGTGCAGCTTGCCTCTCGTGGTTGGGCCCCATTGAGAGTGGCTCACTTTAGATAGATTGGCATTCTCTGTGTGTCAGCCTGCATTATGCCACTCTAATTGTCAGCTTTGGCTGAAATGTTGCCCCCATCGCTGCTTTTATAAGAAGATCTGCTGTCGTTAAAATTTGGAGGGGATTTTTTTCCTCCAAGGCGGGAGTTGTGTCAGGAATTTTATCTGAACAAATAACTATGTGACCCCTGGAAAATTTCCACTGCAAGAAAGTAAATGTATTTTGGTGGTTTCTAAATCTGTAGTGCACGTCAGTTCCTTCAACGCTACTTGCTGTTTTTTCCTGTATGTCATAGACTCACAACACAAATATAGGCATGAAAGGTAGCAAGCAATTAGCATACAGATTACTTCAGTCTCTTGCCAGTTGTCAAGCTTGTAATCAAGCTCTGCATATGTTCTGCAGTATATTGTACTAATCAGAAATGGGAATATCTGGGAGTTGTGTTGTGTAAATAGATTTGCTGGCCTTCTTCTATAAAGAAAACATTGGTGTGGTTGTAATTTGACTTGCGTCTGCTGTATAACAGCAGTTGCCAGCCAGTAAAATGGATAATGCGCCACAAAGGTCTATAGCAGACAAAAGCATGTTTTTTTACATTTTAATCTACAAAATAACATTCCTGTATTTCATATTTTTGCTGTAGTCTGTTGGCCAAACAAATAAACACAACAAAATGTTACTGGCATACATTTTGGCAAGAAACTGAGAGGTAACCGATAAAAAGATTATTTTTCCAAAATATAAGTGCATTAAAATATATATGTATAACAACACAGTAGAAAATGAATTATTGTTTACATTTTTAATGTTGCTTTTTTACTGTTAAATCTATAAAAGTCATTTAATGGCAGATTTCCATAGCAACAACAAGTAGTCTACATACTATAATGTGAAACATAACCTGCTTTATATTATAAGGTATGACTTTTAAGCAATAGACAGAAATAAGAATAATTCACTAGAGAAAACCAAGAGTTGTACTAAGAAGTTTTATAGTCAAATATGCAACAAGTCTACAGCCTTGAGTGTATTTTATAGTTCCACTCTCTTTTTTACCTCTCTTCATATTGTTGGAAAACATTTCATCATTTTTCTCCACATAACTTTGCCGTGCCCTTCTTTGGCTGAGTAACCAGCAACCAGCAGCAGTTTCTAATTGAAAAGAGCCCATGCACCCAGCTTTCACAGGAATCATTTTGGGCAATGACATGAGAACTGACTGGAGAAATGCAGGTCCCAGTAAAGCACTTTCAAACAGATGCAATTTCATGCTGCTTTAACACTGAGGAAATCATCTTTAATTCAAGAGCACAAAGCTTTCATCCCCTCAGCTGAGCAGAATGTGAACATGAAATAAACTCATGTAACTGAAAATATTTACACTCGTGGACTTTCGCTTTTATGTGGGCTTCGGCTGTGATAGAACGCAGCGGTTATGATGACCCTGGTGTTGGGCATCGGCGTGGGCACCATCTGCTGTGACCTACCACTGAAAATTGTATATTACGGCCGCTATCATAGCATACCGACACATTGTATGTCTTAACAAAAAATGGCCAGGTCCCAGGAACGGATCAAATATGCACTTGGTATTGTGTGGAAGTGTGGGTAAGCTTGCAGTCTGTCTAAGTCAACTGAATATACAACAGAACTAAGAACACCACTCTCAGAAATAACATAAAGGGCAAAAGAAATGGGAAAAAAACTAATGTGAGGTTTAACACCTTGGGCAAGAATGCCAGATTCACAGCTTGCTGTTCAAAGCTCTAAAGTGCTTCATTTTTTCCACCCAGTTTTTGTTTTTGGTGTGTAATTTTAAAGAAGCAAAGGAGCTAGAGATTTAAAAGGAAAACTGGCTAGGACCGTATAGCGCCGCCTGATACCCTCTGAGTTTCCTTTGAACTCAGATGTGCAAAGAATATGATGTTCTCAAGCACAACTTCTGTCGTTATTTGAAAAGCACTGTGGGCTGAAACCTAGCAATATTTTCTGTGAGACCAAACATGTGAATATGGATTGTGAGGGACAACCACGTTGTGTAGTAGTCTAGATCATTATATTTGCTGATGCAATTATTGTTCCATCATCTCCGCCCAAATTTCTCCAGCGATTAATCACTACGGCCACATGTCACTGCTGCTCTGTTCCAGGCAGATCTCTGCCAAATGCTAAACCAAACATTGCGATTGGAAGATGATCACGCTGCAAAACGCACTGGCCCTGACTTCCTGTGGTGAAATGCTTATTATAAACCAATAAAACAAGTGAACTAAATAATAATATAAATGCAGAAGTCATTTAATGCAAGTGTCTCATTCACCTCTTACCAGGAGAAGAATAAAAAAATCAGATTTAACTTTGATTTGAACACCAACACAAGTTACTTTAGCTGACTACACTAATAGTAAACATAGTAAATAAAGTGTGCAAAGAGACACACCGAGAGGTTTGTTACCAATAAGGACATTTCTAAGTGCCAAATTAGTCATCCTGATCCAGTCTTAATGACTTGTCAGTGGATAATTAGACTTGTCTATAAATAAAGCCTGGCTTAAATTTGCTCTGTGGGCTATCATTCGTTACTTCAATCAACAAATATTTTGGTTTTACAAATATTTTTTTTTCTAATGCGTTTATTCAGATATTTATACCTGCATGGCTTACCAATCAAATTATCACTAAGGGTTTATTGAAAATAATGAAAATAACCATATTTCAATCATAATGATTGATGGGTTTATAATAAACCCATAGTAAAAGTTGTTCTAATAAACGTGTATAATTTCTCAATAAAACAATAAATTGAAAATCAAATATTATTCTTCAACAATTCCTTATAGCTACTGATAATACAACCAATATTGACATTGAAGTGTGAAATTAATTTAGATTAAATTATATTTCACAGATTTAATTTTCAGACAAGA
>JBAJNP010010625.1:0-16117 GCA_036877545.1 Yasuhikotakia modesta
CACACACACACTCACATATACTTTCTCTCTCTCTCTCTCTCTCTCTCTCTCTCTCACACACACATACACACACACACACACACTCTCTATCTCTCACTCACACACTCTCTCTCTCTTTCTGTCTCTCTCTCTCACTCACACACACACTTTATTGGCTGGGTTGTGTGAACTCTGTTACAAAAACCTGCCGTGCATCTTGTCAAAGCACCACCAAAAATATTTAAAAGATAACAGCCTGATGGTGTGAAATTGACCTTTTTTGTTTCTTTATACACGTTGCTGGTCCTGTTGTGAAACATTCACAATAAATTCTGCATGTTTCCCCAAAGCAACAGCAAATGTTTGCCTCCAGAAAAATGCCGTAACTTTAAAACAGGGTCTCATGTCAATCCCCGCCCCTCCAGCACCTGTTTCCTTTCAAAATCCAACAAATCTTCATCAAATGAAATCTTATAAAGGCCCTGGCCTGCATTTATTCTGCTTTCACCCTGAATTCATCACACTGTGGAAAGCAAATGGGTTTTAAATGCCGTTATATAAGGGCTTGAAAATGGCACTTTTTTCTGTCTCTGAGTCCACACCCACCCGTACTTTGTACAGCGTTTAAATCCATTTGTAAATAAGATCAGTAAAGTAAATCTACATGCTGTTTGGAGCAGTTCAGATGAGTAAACTGTTTAATATAAACTGAATAAGTATCTGCTCATTACAGGTAACAGTTTTCAGGTAATTATACAAATGCAATGAAAGGGAATAATTTTTCTTGTTTTAAAAAAGTTTATCTCTGTTACTAGAAAGGTCCATTTGAAAACAAACCTGCAAACAAAATAACATCCCCCGTCACCCATTAGCCTGAATATAGACTGATTTGTCTTGTAAATACTTTGTCAAAGAGCTGCCAATAGCATTAGGGCTATAGCAGAGAGGGAGACAGACAAAAATAAAACAATAACATTCTGATTCTGAAACATAAAACTCTCACCATTAAAGCAAAGCTGCTTTTAATTTTATCAATCCAGTCTAGATGTTACAGAGAAAAATTCAAGCTGACAAACTTTTTTGGATTGTGAGACCCAGATTAATTGTGCTAAATTCTACAATTATAATCTCTGTAAGAAACCAGCATGTGTTTTTACTTGTGTTTAAGAACAGGACAGACAATTATGTAAGCTAGAAACAACATGAGTGTGTAACTGATGAATTCATGGAGTTCACAGGGTTTAAACCAGCGATGGTACCAGTCCAGTTCTGGCAATAAAAGAAATTTATTGAACGTACAGAATCCCCGAGTGTTCACATAAAATTATCAAATACTTCAGGGTCTCAGCGCTGGCAGACGATGTTTTCTGTCCTCCTCAGAAACAGATGAGAGAAACTCTGACCAAAACATCAGCAGTAAATGAATGATGTGTTTCATCAGCCTTACAGAGTCACAGAAGACTGGATTCGTGTTATTGGCACTTTTTCTGACAACAGTTTCTGGTGGCTCAGGTCTGTAGTGTGACTGTAGGGTTCTGGACAGCATGAAATGGGTTTTTCAGTGGCTTGGAAACTCAGGTCTTGCAGAGTTGTATGTTGAAGGGTCTTTATGGATTTTGTAACCTTTCTGGAAAACCTTCAGAAAGAAAATATGTTGCGTTTTTGCGTTTCCCCTGCTGTGAGCTGGCAGCTACACTGCTGCGTTTGTGTGAGAGTTACTTCAAACTTCAGAATGACATTTTCAGGTGTTTAACTTGAATTATGGATCTTCTAAAAACCTTTGATTTTTAATTCAGGTTCTTTGTAATTCATGTAAAGATTTAATGCGCTGCTGCGATGCAAACAAAAGTACATATGTAAAAATATCATGTTCCATTTTAATTCAGATACTAATTTCCAAATGTATAAGATTCATTTACAGACCAAAGTCTAATGAGGCCTGGAGTCTGTGGATCAAAACTCTGGGTTTATGAGGAATTGTATCATGTTCAGGTTTGAGTTACAGATCAACACAAGATGAAACTTCATGATGTCAGCGATGCATCACTAATTCTGTTAGACCTAAACGTCTCTCTTCTCTCACTCCTTTAGAACGTAACCGAAGCCTCTATATAGAGTCACTTGCAGAACACCTGATTGTTTTAGGTTTTATGACAGCTGCAGTGAAATCCTCCGATTCGTGGGCTGAAACCCTTTGTGGCCGTTTTATGAGCCATTTACCTCACTGATAAGATAACCTGTTTCCATGTAAACAACAACCAAACACTTGGAGTTTAACACCTGGTGATGTTGTGTTGTTATAGAAGCTCTATCACCGCCAGTTGTGACCGGGATGAGAGCCAGTGAAATGAATCTTTGCTTTGAGGGAGTGGTATGTGCAGACAAACACAAACTAATCCACACAACTGCAGTGTGGAGACTCGGTGTTTCCTGCTGTTATTAGCGTTACACAGAATAACTCCATCCGTCACTTCCAGGCATTGATCTGTAACTCGAATCAGCTCTCTGGAGACCAGAGGAGATGAGAGGAGATGATCTTCATGATGGAGCGTGAGGGGGAAACCTGACTTGAAGTCACCGTGAGGGTTCCAGTCTGTGCAATGGTGGGACGGTTCCTGGTATAGCTGCTCTAATGAGTGACAATGAAAAGGATGCAGCGTGTGACGGACGGGAATTTGGGGATGCGCTGCGTTTCTAATTAAAGACACGGAGATGTGAACCCACGAGGGACAGACTCCCTCCGTCCACAGCCTCATAAATTGAAGAGCGGCTCGAGACTTCAGTACGAGCTCAAAGCTCTCCACGATCTTCTGTAGGAGTTTCCTCAGGTCTGGGAACATCAGGGAAGACGCAGACCGCCGGCACGTCCCACGTCTCCGGCTGAATAAAGGACGTTTCTGCGGGTTTATAAAACACGAGACTCAATATAATCCAGGAACCAAAGACGAGACCCGACCGTCCACAGGTGGGTTACAATCAAACAAACATTTTAAGTCGTTTAAAGCCATTTATTAAACGCGCAAACGCTCAGGAGATACTAATGCACTTCTGTGTGCGTTTCTATTGACCATTTAGTTTAACTTTCATTATCTAGTGTCTTAAGACTTGACTGGTCTAATATAAAGGCTGTATATAAAGGAAAGTGTCGCTGTTAAACAGATTGATCTCCACGGTTCGGAACTCCGGGGTTCGGGATGCGCGCGCTGCGGGCTCCGGTTCTGGTCATGGGGCTCGTACTGCTGGTCTGCAGTGTAACACACAGCGATGCCAGACCGAACCAGATCAACAAGTACGAGAAAACGTGGGTCAGACGGATGATGGTGGTCTTGAGGAAGATGGGAAACGGTGTCGGTGACGGGTGCGCGCACGCGAACTCCCATAAGCTCCAAACGGAGACCGGAGAGCCCATTTTAGGTAAGAGGGGCTTAAATTATTCAACACCTGAATAATGTCAATGCATTGCATAACAAAACCGGTATTTGAAAGGAAATAAAAACAAAAGGAAGTTTATTTAAGACGCATTACAAAGTCAAAACCAAGGCAAAATATTTGGACACGTCTTGCTTGTGAAACGTCAGGACCGCGTCATAGATAATGTATGAGATCCACCTGTTCTCAATTCACTCACTTCATTCATCCACTAAATGCTGGAATTACCTGTTAACTCTGAATAAACCCTGATGTCGTTGTTTGCAGATGCACTTGGTTTGATATTATGTAGTCCAAGGAAAAACATTGTTTTAGACAGTCTGTGGTTCTGTTTATATTGATCCACATTTCAGAGATGTGACTGGACTATTTAAAGTCTTAAATAGTTTTAATTCCAGCTGTTCTGTGAATGAAATCCACACTTGTGACATTTACAATGTTTTCAGTTCTTTGATTAAATATTGTAGCCAATATGAAGGTTAATTTAACATGTTAACTCACTTCTGTGCAGAAAATATAATGACTGTATCTGGTCCAAGTCATATTATGTTTTATTTAATAGTTAACTTGATGAGAGAGATGTGTGCTGCATTTGTTTAATGCTGCTACAGACCGCTCTGTGTTGCTGTACGCTAAGTGTTGGACAAGATGTTAAAATTGTGACACAAAAGTGTGTTGAACAAAAAAATCCCAAGATGAAGTCATCAGATTTGTGGGGGTGCATGAAAACTGCTGTGTTGTGCTTTAAATCGCTTGGAGTCGATCATCAACGGTTTGGTGGACGTCCCGGGTTTGACCTTTGAAGGACTGCGTTTCTTTCTGTCTGCAGAAATCTTTCCCAGAGATCTCAGAAGAAAGAAAAAAAGTACAGAAATGACTCTCGGTGAGCTGCGAAGAAAGGAGAAAATTATAAAACATTTAACAGGTGAGAGACGTTTGTGTCCTGCGTGACCTCAGAAAGATGTTGAGAAAATATTCACCTGTTTATTTTTCTTTAGGTCCTCTTTATTTCAGTCCAAAATGCAGGAAGCACGTTTACAGGCTCTATCACAACACCAGAGATTGCACCGTCCCTGCATGTGAGTTCATGTGCTTGTACATACTATGATAAAGAAATTTTCATCTTTTTCTTGCCCTCACATTCATCTAAACCTATATGGCTTTCCAAACAACAGTGGCACCTGTTGACCTCCATTGTATGGACATAAAGCCACGAGACATTTTTCAAAATATCTTCTTTTGTGTTCCACAGAAGAATAAAAGTCATATAGGTTTGGAATTATATGAAGGTGAATAAATGATGGGGTGAAATATTCCTTGAACACAGAAAAAGACTAAACATCTAACCAGCTAGTTTTTTGTCGTTTCCTCAGACTACAGAAGGTGCGCGGGGCTCCTCACACGACTATCACAGAGATGTCAGGATAGTTAACTATACCAGGTATGACATTTCTAACCATGTGTACCAGTATATAAACACATATACAATGTCTAAACCAGCTGGGAGAGAAAACATGTGCTTTACTATAGGGTGACATTAGATTGATGCACAAGCAACAGAAACTAAACTACAACAGCACTTAGAGTTAATATATACATTGAAATATCAGGATTATAAGACTAAAATTATATGAATTAAGCAAAAAGGAGTTTATAAGTGAACATTTTCTCAACGTATTTCATTTCAAAGGTATTTTTAAAGAACACTGCAGAGGGAGTAACAAATCTGTTTCACAATGTTCACAGTATATCAGAAGGGAAAATGTTTGTGAACACATGTATTTAAACACGGCCAAGTCTGACACGGCACTAAATTTCACTTACTCTGTCAAGCAGGCCGAAGCCAAACCAGTGTGACCCAGAAAAAAAAAGCAGTCAAAAGTGCCTTCTGGACAAGATAATTCAAACCATCATGCAACGTTTCATCCTATCAGCACCCAGCGTCCACACAGCTCTGCCTCTCCAGAGTCTTCATTTACAAAAGAATCAAGTCATAAACGGGCAGAAATAACAGGATGCGCAAAGACATCAGGACGGACTGGACTCATCAAAACCAAGATGAAACTGAGAGACGTCATTGAAAAGCATCTGGCTGAATACTTTCTAATTCTCTGCCAAAAAAAACCATTATCCAGTCATTTCACTATGAAAAGGGATCGTCTTGGTTTTGCATTTTGTTTCATGAGTTTGTTCGCTGGGCTGATGTTTTCTCACGACAGACCTCGGCAGGATACGTCACAAATTGGTTTCGTTCACTGCAGTGAGAGAGCTTTCGTTTGTCTGTGCTAGCCTGCATGAACATTCAATTATTCGCTTCTGTTCGCAGCAGCGCGTTAATGAGACAGTGAATCTGTGACTAACAGCTTTTCATATTTTGTGAGACTGTGAGTGTGACTGTGGGAAAACAGTCAGTATATTTTGATGTATAGAGACATATATGTAAATGTTGTACAGATGAGATGTATAACAACCATGCAAACGTCTAACGTATGATTGGTCCGATGGGATATGTATATTTAAAAGAAAATATATTTAAATAAATTATGATTGTTTAAACTTTGGAGTCCTAAATCAACATTTTAAAAATAAACCAAAAAAAGAGAGAATTCTCAAATCTTTAAAACATGTCAGAGTTTCTCTGACAATTTATCTTGGAATGTATTTTTGAGGGAGGCTGTGTTGTCACTCACAGCGGATATTTTGAATGTTTCTCAGTTCAAAGATAGTAACAGAATATTGATGCCAAATATCTTACTGATATTTAAAACTTTCCTGAAAGACTTTAAGATCTGAGTGAATCAATCAGATAAACTTATTTTCCTCATAGAGTTTTATTAATATCTTGAGCTGCATCTAAACTCTGGATCATATTTAATTATAGTTATTTAACCACACCAAACAACACAATGTAGAAAAAAAGTGGGAAAACTGGATGAAGCGAGTTTGATTTTTAACAACCAAACCCAATAACAAAACCCAAATCCTTCAGTCTGTGAGAAACACTGTATATCAGGAGAGGAAATGTTTTCATTCTAATACTGATTATAAAAGAAAACATGAGGAACTGCAAGCTATAAAAAAGTAATTTAAGAAGCTTATTTGTGATTTTCAATCAACAGTTTTTGTGTGAAGGGACAAGAGACATCAGACTCAGTGTTTTTTCTTTATTTTGGTGAATTTACACTCCTGGGAGTACAATCACAACAGAATCAGTTCATAACTGTTCAAACAAACCTATTTTACAATTGAGACAATAGCCTCTCATACACTGGCACTGTTTGGTTTGCTTACAGATTTGTGTTTGTTTGCATCTATGATTAAAATCTGATGATGAGGTGGGCTCGGTTCTGTGGGCTCGGTTCTGTGGATCATGAGTGCTGCTCCAGGAATGCTTTGCAGCATCTCACACACTGTTCATACACCTTCTCAAAATCTTCATCACTCCCCTGCAAAACAAAAAATAAACAAAAACCATTAGAAAGATGGCTTATTTTTTCAGAGACAAATACATT
This sequence comes from Yasuhikotakia modesta, assembly GCA_036877545.1. NCBI lineage: Eukaryota > Metazoa > Chordata > Actinopteri > Cypriniformes > Botiidae > Yasuhikotakia > Yasuhikotakia modesta. The sequence goes on from JBAJNP010010625.1 coordinate 6,921, forward strand.
ATAACTTAGAACAATCAAAAAACATCAGAACACATTTCCTGCACGTTTACTCCTGTAGTTGAACTTGTGGAGTATTGTGTTAGCAGCACAAAAGGTTGTGGGTTCGAATTTTAGTGAAAAATGCATTTCAGTGTAAATGATTCTAAGATCATGTCTTTCATCTGTCCCCAGGCATCTTCTCAAACCCAGAACAGAGTCTGGCGTTTGACCCAGTCAGATGCAGTCACTGCAGATTCGATCCCAGAGTTTGTGAGGAACCCGGTGTGAACATCAGAGTGACTCATCAGGTTCTTTACCATTTTACGTTCTCAGAAAATAAAACACAAACACGCGTCCCTCCCTGTTATCTCTCATTATCTGTGTTGTGTCCTCCCAGACATACTTTTGTGGTTATATTGGCTAATATCGTATATTGGCTAATCAAAATCTAGCTGATGCAACACAAATGCTGTGATAGCCTCAGTCTCACCTCACATTCACTGTATGGTAAAATGAGTGTTTGAGGCAATCAGTCCCTCACGTTTTCATTAGATAACAAAAACACTGAAAAAGTTATTTTAAAAGTTCTAGAGAAGTTGTATTAACATTATTTCTCAGTTAAAACTTAAAACTTTTATTCTGTAACATTTTTGAAACATTTCAATAACTACTTAAAAATAATGTTTTTGTCCATGATACAAATGTTCTGCTAACATTACTGGCTGAACATTTTTGATGACTTTGAAGGAACTGAGAAACTTAGTAAATGGTAGCCAATGTTCTAAGAAAGTCCTCCGCTAGATTTGAGAGAGTGTCTTTATAAAGGTTTAATGTTTGTTTTCACAATCAGACATATTTATCAACCACACAAACCAAACTTAAAGTCTTTCTCACACATTAATACATCCTGTAACTGTTGACAACTGAAGAAAATTGGCAGACAGACATGATAAAAAAACATTCCTTCAACGTTCCGCTACTCTCCCAACTCCAGACCAACCGCAGGACAAACAAACTCCCGGCAGTGACCTCCAAACTCACAAAGTTCACTTTTTTATAAACGCTGTTACACATAAGTGTTAACAGTGAGCTGTTAATGTTAAAATGAATGGCTTGTGTGTGTGTGTGTGTGTGTATATATACTTACATAATATGGATCTTCTATAATCAGCTGTTTTTCAGGGTCGTACAGGCCAAGCAGCTCAATCTTGGCTTTACCTTCCTTCACACGACTTGCCTTCTTATTCAGTTCTCTGAAACAGAAAACAAAAATTATTCACATGTTCAGCTGGTCACTGCCTGGACAGTAAAGTCCATCAAGAACTCACAGGCCAAGACTGAGAACCACAGAACAAAAACCTGAAGAACTCAATAATCTTCTTCATAAGAACTGGATCTAGTCAAAATATGTGACTCCCTTCCATTAGGAAAACCACTCTCCTGCCCCCTCCTCCTCCGTCTCCTGCCCCCACCTCCCTCTCTCTCCCTTCATTTCTCTCCCTTTTATGCAATGAAGGTGAAAAGGCCAAAGTGTTTGTGAATGTCTATAACCTGATGAGAAGCATCAGAGTTTACATCTGTCGTCTGTATCTGACACACCTGCATTGGTCCATAAGTCTCTGTTAATGAGCTGATGCCTCTGAATCAGGTGTGTTTAATAAAGGAGACCTAAGAAACCTGAGGAACTCTGATCCAGTCTGTAGGAAATTCTGTAGGAACAGTCTGAATGAAGGTATGAGGGAGAATCTTCACTTTTATCTGCAGATGATCACTTTAAACTTTTTGTGCTTCCAGAAACACAGTCCAGCCAGTGCTACTAACCTCAAGTTGTTTTCATCCATGCAGAGAATATGATCAAACGTCATGAAGTCATCTTTGGTGATCTAACAGAGAGAAAAACGAGAAACAAACACACAGTTACTATAATTACAGGCTATTTACAAACACAGAATTTCTCATCGACCTGCCTTGACCCACTGAACACGAGTCAATGCTTTCGAACCCACATCCAGACTGCTTCCCTCTCTCACTCTTCCAGTCATTCACTGAAAGTGTTGGAAGAGCGTGAAAAGCAAGACATTGGCTGGGAAGAGCTCCAGTGAACATGATGTTCAAAGATGTGCTGCTTTTGTTCGTTTAAACATTTGCTTCCCTCGCCCAGGAAGTGGAGTTATGAAACGATCAAAACACATCTGCATGTGTGTCTGTATCTGTGCGTGTCTGTATCTGTATGTGTATCTGTGTGTGTGTCTGTATCTGTGTATGTGTCTATGTGTCTGTGTGCATAAATCTTTGGAAGTAATAACAATCAGAATTTATGGGGCAAAGCGCTGGAGGCGGTTAACACTGTAAGGTTTGGAACAGCCGCAGGGTTGCCCTGGTTACCCACAACCAGATGTTTATCCACCTTAAAAATATTCCCACTGCCAAAAAATGACGTCCTCAAATAACACATTTCTGCACTTACATTCTACAGCGTTTACAGATTGAGCAATTAGTGGAAGTTGCTGCAGCCAACAGCCTGTTATAACACAACAAAATCAAACATAACATAACAAAATTATGATGTACGTACAGTGTGAGCTATAGTGTTTATTTGCAAAAATAAAATTGTTCATGCGTTTCCAAAAAATGAAAATCGATAAAGTTACGTTTTAATGTTCAGCATGTGACAAGATAAAGTGCCTCTGGCTGTGGATCAGCGTAAGATGTTGTTCACATGAGCTCTGATCCCAGGCTTTATTTTGTGTCTGTTTTTATGAGCGAAAGGGATTGAAGTTTTTAAAATACTGTCCTATAGGGATGAATGAATGTGTGTTTGAATGACAGTTTGTCCTGTGTCCACTGATAACAGAAGGAACAAAACGTTCTTTCACTCCACCTAAGACACAAACACACAGAAAAATTCACATCTGCGATACCTGTCTTGCTCTGTGATCCGTCTCAATGCCGTGTTTCCTGAGACACGCCAGTCCGCGGGAGTCAGGGAAGCTGTCCGTATTCCAGTTAGAGGTGGCACTTGAGTCTATAAGCCACTGTAAACACACACACAGAAAAAACTATGCTAGTGCTGAGTGCTAATGTTAATCAGGACCTCATGTGCCACAGCATGCAGGCCTGGCTGCGGTGACGCCGGTTCCACGTGGTGAATGTGGCCGCTGTCTGTTCTCCACTGAAAAAACACACATACACACACAAATGTTGACAACAGCAGCTTATACAGGCAATGGGTTCGTTTGTAGTAAAGTTTGCAGCATCCACAGGTCTGGTAAAGATGAGCAATAAGGCCTGAAACATCTGTTGGTAACACTATCGCCCCCTTGAGGTTGTTAAAGCCACAACAATACAAAAACTGGATGCATACTGCATATCTGGTGTAAAGTTTTAGGCTGAAATGCACCGGACACAGTTACTTTGTTCTTTGAGTCATGAGACTACAAATATTGATGTGTGTGTACACAGAGCAAATACACATTGTTCTCTCAGTAGAACATCTATCATAGATGACCTTGAAAATGCCTGGTTTTTAAAAGACAGAAAATACACTCGCTGCTGACTGAAAACATCAAGTGTATCTTCAGCCTTTTCCTTCAGGGGTGAGATTTAAACAAAGCAACAAAAACAACAAACAAAACTTTTATCAAAGCTGTCACATATCTTAATAACATTAAACCTTTATCAAACCTTCACAACACCTAACCTCAAGCACGTATAAGAAACTTTAAGTGAAAAACAACATTTGTATATATTATACAGTATATATACATCATACACTTCATGCTTCTTAATAATAGAATATCTCAGATACATATTAGTTTACCTTGTCCCTCACGCCACTGTCTGTGACCATCTTCCTGAAAACAGCCTCAGCGATGGGAGACCTGCAGATGTTTCCTGGGATCGGAGCAGAAGGTTAAGTCTCGGATGACGTCATCAGGACTAACTAAACTACACGAAACTTGTTCAAATGGCACAAACCACGTTCAATTGGACCTGAGCCCATTTAAAAGACTCAGTACAACGTTGGTGAAACCGATGTTCAGACTGATGTTTAGGTGATCAGTGCAGTTAAACGCACATCGTTTATGATCTATTACTGATTTATGATTGACGTTACGCATTAAAGACATTTATTCTGGTTTAATGCATGTGTCGGTATGAGAGCTCGTGACAGTTTTAGCATGACATTAATGCTCATGAGTGTCTCTGCTGGATAGTTTATCATTTCTCTTACCCAAGCACACGAATAACACCGACCGTCTGCCGGGAGCCGCCATGTTGGTCTGTCAAAGAGACCCGGACTGCCCGTCTTCCGCCTGATCTAAATTCACCATGACGTCTATAAATGTGTTTTGAGGGCATTTCTCGTTATTTAATTGTGTGTCTTTATTATTAAAAACACACTTAGCGTTGTCAATTATGTAAACACACACTAACATCCGTTTGTTATTATTGTTCAAAGCCAACACAATATGACAGTGTCTCTCTCTCTCTCTCTCTCACACACACACACACACACACACACACACACACACACACACACACACACACACACACACACACACACACACACCATTTCTCTGTGCTGTCATCTTCTGGTTTATACGAGATACTGCATCGATGAAGCCTCATTTTAAGCCATAAATCTGTTCTGTCTGCATGTTATAATTACAGTGGGAGTGTATGGTGATTAAATGTTATGTGTAACACGTAAAAGAGACATCACAGTACAGACCTCCTGTCATACACAATAAATAATCCCCCAATCAAACTGTTTCTACATTTTGAGACATTCTGAGACATTTTGAGACATTTTGAGACACAGAGGTGAAACATTTACAGCAGGTGTTACTGAGATTTAACTTTAATAAACTCTTTAATGTATTAAAGGATTTGTAACAGTTCATGCACTCTGTTAAATGACAACTTTAAACAGTGATTTAAAACAAAGTGCATTTGCAATAGTCCACACAAATCTAGCACAAGTCACAGTCTATACATATACCACAATATTATACCTGGTATATCTGTGTTCACACTTAATCCTACAACAAACAAGCTGCAAATTCATCAGTAACTTTTCAGGGTCACCAGATACCCTTTCATGTACCTCTGCCTCGCTGGTGTTGCCCTAACCTGTCGGAGGGTGGAGTGCATGAGTTTCAACAGGTAAGAGTTTGCGTCAGTGAGTTTGTTCCCACTATCAGACCAACAGACGCGTGGCGTTAATACGGGATACAGCACTGCGTATATCTATATATATATAAACTAGATAAATGCTGAAGAAAACGCAAGGCGCGGCCGACGCGGACGCGTCGCGCATTCTTGGCAAGGGGCCCGAGTTCCTGCGGAGACAGATGGAGCGCGAGAGCGACGCGAGTAAAGGACGCGTCAGCGCCGTGGAGAGACTGGCGGCCAGTAGACCTCAATACGTAAAGAGCCAACAAGTGTCCAAATCTACCCAAGAGCCCGTTATCAGCACCGGGTCAGCGTCGACCTCCCCGAGCGGTCAGGGGCCCTCAAACGGGCACGAATCTCTTAAGAAGGGCGCCAGCGCAGATGGAGAGGCTGAAGAAACGGGTCAGGAGGAGAACAACGTGGTGAGACGCACCAGCTCGAAGAAACGCCCCGACTCCATTCTGTTATACCGACAGAAGTGTGAACTCCTGAAAGGGGCACCTGGCGGGGGCAAGAGGGTTATTAAACGGGCATTATTCTCTCAAAGGAACAAGACTAATGCGCTGGCCGAGGCGCAACGCGACGAATCGACATCTGGGGTAAATGATGGCAAAGACTCCAGCGAAGTAACGCAACAGGTAACAATTAAATGTGTATAAATTTATGGAGTTTATTGTTGAGACATTTGATGTACTGTTTACTCATGGGTATCTGTGCGTAAATCCTTATTAAATGTTCCTGTTCTTTGGCAATTGAGTTTTTCATCATGCCAATAAAGACATTTGGCTCTATTCAAGGAATCAAACGGGTCAGCAAAGGCGGACCCGCAGGCGTGCGAGACCGGCGGCGTTTGGAGAGCCGCCGAGACGCAGGAGCGCAGGAGCCGCCGGGGAGTCGCGCGCTCCAGCTCCGACATCAGCTCGCGTTACTCGAAGAACTTCGCGGATTTCGACGCGTTTTTCACGTACTGTGGCCTCGACGGGGACGTCGTCGCGTCGCTAGGCAAAGAGAACTTCTGCGCGCGGTCGGACGACGTCAAAATCCGGAGCGTCAGCGTCGCGACATCCGACGACGGCTCGTCGAGCAGCGACGGCAGCGACGGGCTCCACGCGGACGAGCTGCGGGAGACGGTGCGGCAGGGGTCGTCCGTCGTGGAGCGCAACGCGCGCATCATCAAGTGGCTCTACAGCTGCAGAAACTCGGCGGGGTCCGGGAAGACTCTTCGAGATCTGAGTTAAAGTTTTCTGACTGTTTGAAAATGTCATAGAAAATGTTCTTTGTGATGGAAGAAGGTTCTAGATTAGAGTTCCTTGCACATATTTTTATGTCCATGATAGTTGACAGAGACATTTAAGGGTTTATGCATCACACCTGTCAGCTGTGCAATAAGAGATAAAGACATGGCCTCTCTTCATAGAAGACAAGCTCTTCTCTCCATTGTTGTGTAACTGAGGAAACACGTGTGCATTCACACCCAGTTGGGGTGTGTAATATGTGCCACTGTCACCAGTTTAAGAGATTAAGTGCTTTATTCTGAGTGAATATTACGCTCCTGTCATTACTGACTCACTCCACAGTAACAACATACACAACCATGTGATGTTTGAAGTTTCATAGGGTGTAAAACATTTCAAAGACATAAACATAAAAATAACTACAAACACAATTGTTGCTTTGGTTTTTTTGGAGTTGGATAACCTGTATAAAGTTTGGATACAATGTTATAATGTTTGTAAATCTGTAGCTTTTGTTAAATGAGTTTAGCATTAAAAGTAAATCAAAACTCAAAGAATCATTTTCACAAAGCAGATCATGCAAAAAATGGCAATAGATGATTATTTTTGTCTAAGAATTTAAATCAGCCTTTCCAAAAACCTTGTCTGTGGTTCCAGGCAGTAGTTTCACATGCTCAGAAAGTTTTCCCTCTGGCATGTTCACTTTATAGGGCATGTTGGGTCCTGCATTAGGAGTGTCTGTAGCCTTTAAACTACATTAAACCAATCTGAACACTCTAGACTTCTTCAGGATTCAGGTTTAGCATTATTTTAGACATTTGGAAACACAGGTGGCAGGTTGCAGTGCGGTTTGAACATTTCACCTAGAACAAAGGAGGTTTTATTGGAGAACAGGGATGGTTATCACATCAGGAAGTGGTTTAAAGGCCATCAGGGTGTCAGAAAAGACTCTGAGTCAAAAGTCCAGTTGCGTCACACTTGTATATAATATTAACTTTTCCCCCTTTGTAATGTTTAAGCAATTTCTGTGTGTAATAATTGTCTTAAGTATGTTTTTTGTTTTCATTACTTGATGTTTCTCCTGTTGATTTTCCTTGATTTTCTCCCTTGTTTCTCCTCTGTTACTGCTTTGGTTTGTGGATTTGGCCGAACTAGAAGTTCACATAATCTTCCAGAAGACGTATTTATTACTGCTGCACAAAAGCAGGCGATGCAAATGTTGATTTTGTGATGCTTGTTCATTTTCTTCCTTCGCATCACAAAATCAAAACACGACAACATGTGCGGAGTCCGTCTCACGTGCGCACGCTGAGCGCTGGGGCGGAGCCGGGCTGACGGACAGCCCGGAGAGCCAATCAGCTCGGGAGTTCCGGGTAGCAACAAAATAAAAACAAACACGATGACCAATCGCGTGCGTCCGGGGGCGGGATCTTACGTTCCGCTATTCGGACTGTTTACTTCCGTCAATATTCAAAGACAAGCAGAAAATCAGCATCATAACAAAGAAAACGCTGCAGGTAACGTGAAATAAACGCGTTTCTTCAATGCAAATACTGTGTGTGGCGTTCAAACAGCCACAGAGGGTGAGATTTGAGATGCCTTTGGTGTTTTGTCGACGTTTAGATGCATAATGTCTGTTATTTCACATTATCTGTTGTTGTAGATGATCATGCAAACAAAATACAACAATCCCGTCTAACAGAAACAATTACCTTCAATGTGCATCACTTTGTATTTTAAATAGACATTCATTGTGATTCAAGATCACAATGAAAAGCTCTTTTAATGTTATTGTAGATGTTGAATGATGTGTCACATGTTATATTTCATGTTATGTGTTTGATGTGTGAAAGGTTTGTCAGATAAGAGTGGTGTTGTGTTCAGATCTGGGAGTGAAGATGCCGTTCTTGGGTCAGGACTGGAGATCACCAGGCTGGAGTTGGATAAAAACTGAGGATGGCTGGAAACGATTTGAATATTTTGGCCACAGCTTGGATAACATCAATGAACTTGGCTTGGAAGAGTAAGAACCGATGGTCATTATAACGGTGCAGTGATGTATGTGTGTGAGACCTGATAGAGTCTGTGTTATAACTTACATTTAAATTATATACGCCTCTTAAATTTATACACAAATACACTATACATACATACGCTAGAAAAGAGGAAGTGTGTTAGTGGCATGTGGGTAGTCCGGTGTCTCTGTAGAGCGTTGGTGGTTATTTTTTGGAGCAAACTGGTTTTGTATGTGTGAGTGGACCGAACCAAACCAAACCTCCCAGTCTAGCAGGTTGTCATGGCAACAGACAGGTCAGGGTTGGGCAGGAACCCAGAAGGAACCGAGAAGATACAGTCTGGTTTCGGGTGTGTATTAGATCTGAAAAGACACACGCACACCTCACACTGACCATTTTTTGCTCTGTGCGTGTGTCTGTGTGTGTGGGGGGGTAACTACAGGTCAAATGATCTAAATTTACTTTGGAAAGTGGTCATTTATTTGTACGCTTTACGTTCTAGGCTGGACAATGAGAACAAGGAGAACATCTTTGTGGGCGATGTGTGTGAAGTAGCTGCCAAGAAGAGGAAAAAGGACTTTTTTAACAACAACACGAAAACACAATGTAAAAAATTACATAATGCATTACTAATAATGTACTGTTATATTTACTCGTAATAATGTAACTATAATTATACACAGATCAGCATTAAACTCGATGTCAGTAACTGTTGGTCAGACAGTTTAAAGTCATGGTTATCTGGTTATAGATGTATTTAAATGATCTGAAAGCAGTGCTGGTTTAAACC
>JBAJNP010010626.1:0-16116 GCA_036877545.1 Yasuhikotakia modesta
TTGTTGAGGAGCCTGATGGCTTGTGGGAAGAAACTGTTAGACAGTCTGGGGGTGTGGGCCCGAATGCTTCGGTACCGTTTTTGCCACCTTACCGGATGGCAGGAGGGTAAGAAGTGTGTGTGGGGTCAGCCACAATGCTAGTGGCTTTGCGGGTGCAGTGTGTTGTATAAATGTCCATCAGAGGGGTTAAAGAGATTCCAATGATCTTCTCAGCTGTCCTCATTATCCGCTGTAGGGTCTTGCGGTCGGTGACGGTGCAGTTCCAAAACCAGACAGTGATGCAGCTGCTCAGGATGCAGTTGTTAAACTCACCAACTTAAAATTAAAGACTTTTATTAGATTTTCTTTCTTAAGGTCCACCAAACAACTTGGTCCATTACCTATAAGGTTGGACCAATCACTGCAAAGAAAGAAATTATTAAATTATATATGTTTTGCGAGAATAAAAGCTAATCGAAATGCTACACTCCCAATTATGTTCATGTTTTCGATTGAGAAAATAGGATAACAATTTTGTTTACATTAGTTAATTACTAATACATTTCTTACATTGAACTAGCTGCGGCTTTGTTGTGCATTAACCTTTTTGTAAAGTGTGCCTGAAAATCCCATCTCACTAACATTTTGTCACCTATACATTTTGGGGTTTACAGAATTGTACACACCCCCTCAGCAAAAGATGATGTCATTAATAATTCTGGTCTTTATTTCAGAAGGTATGTTTTAAACTAATACATGCCACTAGCATACTGATAACTTCAAAGCAAACAGGCACACCCAAAAGTTCCCTTTTGTGATTTCATAGGTTCTTTAAGAGCAGTGAGACACTACTGCATTCTTTCCCTGCTCCTGATCATGCTATCTGTGTAGTACAGGAAACAGTGTGAATGCAGCGGCCTTGCTGCCCCTTCTTTCCACTTCAAAGCTCACAGGTATGTGAACCCTCAAAGACAGAGCACTTTTTTCCTACTGCACTGCTATAAGGAAACTCAATCTGTCTGGGGGGTCTGTTCTTATCCACGTCTACCTCTTTGAGAGGCAGAATGTTAATAAGTAAAGCTCTTTAAAAAGCAGTGGTTCTAAAATGGAGAACCCTCATGAAACCAAGCTATCGTACGACAGTTAACATTTCACATGGTGGGTTTCCCAGTGAATACATGCTGCTATAATGTATGACTTCAATGTTATTCTAGATTAAAATGGCCACCAGATGCGGAAATACAATTATGGTTAGGTATTTGCATTTAGCATTGTTTTTTCAAACCCTATCAAAACGGACCTGCAGCCAAGCATTTAAAAAATGCTCAAAATTCCACAATCTTACATGTTTTTTCCAACTGCTTATTAAATTTCCTCCTAATTAAGCTGTCGTGACAGAGATTACGGCAGCCGATTTCCATTTTCAAAATAGGAATTCCACCAAAGTGTGCCGGTAGAGCAACTGCTGTGAGCTATCCCCTCAAATCCATCATCTCTCTGCTACAGTCATCAGCAATTTTTCACATTTTTGTTGAAACAAAATGGATGCTTCACAGCTGCCATAGGGATCAGCAGCTCTGTGAAGAAGCCCTACCTCAGCTGTAAAGCCCAAGATTGTGGAGTTTTTGTGATGAGATCTATTTTTTCCTAATTCACTTTTAATTTAGGACTCATTGGACCCAGCTGGGTCCCCCAACAATGAGACTTTTTTTAAAGTCGGCCGAAGGATGAGCTCCACCAGACAAGCTGGCATCAGTCTGTCTACATGCATTATTTAAGCGTGACAGGTCTTCTTCTGAGAATAACCTACAGCAATCAGATAATGATTCATCATTCAATACTTCCATTTATTTTATTGACTGATTGTATTTAATACACACATTCTCATTCTTCCTTTTTGTGTTGATAATCTTGTCTCCCTGTTTTATATCCCTTAGTGTTAAAATGTTATTAGATTAAAACAACCTTACAGGCATCTCCCTATTACAACTGGGACAAACAATGGCATTCTAATATTCTAAATCTAAAAATAGCTTTTTTTCTCATTAAAAACAAAAGCAAAAAATTACAAATTGTGAACTTTGTGAGTTTGTGTAGAACTTGATGATCCATAGTACTGTATACTAGCATCATTTGACATTTGTTTTCTAAAGAATATTGTGTGTTGAATAAGGAAATGTGACCTTTTGCATCAATAACCTAGAAATAGTGCATTTCACAGTATTTTCTAGCATGATTTGAAACACTGTTATATTATCATTGTTGTAATTTTATTTGCATTTTGAAATGTTATTGAAATGTCTTTTGAATGTATTGAAATCTTGACAAATGGTTTTTGAAGATTTCTGATTCTGAGACAAAGTGTGAACTGAATTGCTTTAAGAGTCTTGAGTATGGCTCATTGTAACAATGACTTAGTCATTCTGCAGTACACGCAGTGTCAGGTGTTCAAAACTGACAGGATTCAGTACACTAAGCACATGTAGTGTACATGTCAGCAGTATTAAGTACATGTCAGCAGTATTTTGTTGGTACACCGTAAGTGCATGTACTGTAAAGAAAGGGCAACCCAAATGCTTTTTACCTCTCTGGAAAAGACTGTTTCCCTGGTGGTCAGCACCTGTGCCCTGACTAGCTTTTTTGGGACTGAAATAAGGCATTCTGCTGCCAGGAAGCTCTCGGGCCTAAAGCAATATATGTAAATAACACTGTGTTTTTAAACAGTCGGGGAATTATTATTTTCATTTATCAAAATGAATAGTTGGCTTTCCTCTCAGCCAGGTGCAAAACATCACTTTGTTTAAAACTGTATTGACTGCTGTATTGAATTGCCTTTAAAAGACATGACATGCTTACATATCCAAACAATGTATAAGCCTTCTCAAATGCAGCGATTAATGAATAAAAAAAGGAATTTGTGTGTTGAATTACGCTTTTTGTTTTGATGATGTGTTGGCCTGACTTAACCTTTAATAAGAGATGAGGCTTGAATCTACCAGAAGCACATCAAAGGACATTAATGCAGGCTTGGAGACATTCCATCATAAGATCATTAGCAATTCCATTAGGTTGTATTAGGCAACCTTTTTTTTAACACTTGGTTCAAATGTTTGATCTGAACCCAAGTTAAGTTCACAGCCCTTCCTTTCTTTTTCACATTGCATAATTGGCTCCGAACTGTAGTATGTTTGCGTCATCTGCATGAGTAGCAGCGTGACTGCTTACCCCTGTAGCTATGTAATGACTGGAGAGAAGGTGGCAAAAAGCTTAATGTGTACAGAACAACATTAATGTCTGTTTGCTTCAAATGCATTGTAAGAGATGGAAAGAATGTTGAAAGAAAGCTGTTTGCCTCATACTGTTTCTGCAGAGGTAAGCAGCAATAACAAAGGCAGTGTATCAATACGTTTTCCAATCTAGTATATCTGTTTCAATCTTCACTGTAGTCCAAATGAATTATTTTTCACTTTTGCCAATCTGAGCTAAACATATTCTTTTATATTAACTAAGCATTTTGCTTCCACACAAACTGGACTTTATTCATTTAATTTTGACTAGATTGTGAATTGTGGGGCCCAATGGGCTACTCTGTAAATAACGGATATAGTGCACTCTGTTCAATCAGGCAGTTAACAATTAGGAACATGCATTACAAAACTGAATAGCATCAATTCTGATTCCATGTTGACCTAAATAAAATACCACAGTAGACAGTTATTTGCTACAAGGACAATCATGGTAATTGGTATATGTGTATGAGATCCACGTCAGTTAGATTATCCTAAATATGGTCATGAAGCATGTTTGCTTGTGCGTTTGAATGACCATAACCCACAGGTCACACTCTGTCTGGACCAATAATTCTTTGGCTTGCCTTTCTCCCATAACTGCTCATGTATGAAGATTCACTTGAACAAAGGATTACATTGTCTTTTACATTAAGCATTTTGTTTGGTGGATTAAATTAGCGCAAACAATTTTCCAATAGGAGAAAATTGTAACAAGTGCTGCTTTTTCCAATTTTTCTGAAGAAAATAGATGTGCCACTGGCTGCTGTCTCTGTTTCTGCTTCTGATTTTAATATCCTTTCTTTTCTCAGAATTTCACTTTTCCCTCTTTCTTCCTCAGCGCTGCATTTCATTTGTCCATATCATTTCTGTTCATCTGAATCTGTCATATTTTTCCATGTCTCTATATTCTGTCTCTTTCATATATAAAATTTTTCCATCAATTACAATTATTGCATGTCAGATTTAAGACTCCAGCAAAATCTTGGCAGCATGTGTGACATCAGCACTCTTATATGTGTACAGTGAACACTTCTGGTCACTATTGACAGCTCTTGGACTGAGCGATCAATCACTTAATTGAATTCTTACATCCTTATTGACACATTGAAAGACATTTTGGAGTATGCCATGACCAAATGAAATGTGGAAAATCTATTTTTCAGAGTGTAACTTTAATGGTTTGGTAACAATGCAAAGAGAATTTCATACAATTTCCATGTTGCCAACCAAACAGACAGGCTAGAAAACAAACTCATAACTGAATAGTAGTCTCATTCTGTCCCAATCACATGGCATCAGTTGTTATGCCGATGTTGGTTCTTCATAAGATTCATTGCAAATGCAAGCATGTCTTAATTTCACCTTTTCAACTCAAGAAATCTTTTTACATTATAGAAACTGGCCTTGGCAAAGTCATAGCAAAATTCACATAGTTCACCTCCAGCTTTACACACACTGCTTTACACACACTCCTAACTTAACGTCATCTTGTGAGGAAAGAGATCACAGATCAGGCTTGTTGCTATGGCAGTGCCATGTTTGAATGAACACAGGAGTTTTTCCCACCTGTCTGTCCCATGACCCCTACACTCCCGACCCTGAATCACTGACATGACCCCACCTCTACTGCTAAAGTCTTAACAGCCTGACTACATGTTATAAACAAACAGACAGCCAAACATGACATAACACTTCACAAATGCCATTGTTTAGATATTTTACCCTCCTCATTAAGATCGGTTTGACTTAAAATGAAAGATAGTGGACTGGAAACTTAATATGAGGTTAGAATGGTGTTTTGACTTTCAATGGTGCTGAAAATCATTAAAATAAATCTTGATTTAGTGCAATTCAAATGTTCCAAGACTTAATGTTTATAATGTATAGCTTATCAGTCTTCCAAAATTGTTTTGCTTCAAATCATTTTATACACACATCCTATGTACACATATCCTATATCTTATACACACACATATATACACATATCCTATATCTTATACACACACACATATATGTATATATAGCCTCTCATGATATTTAGCTAAAAATTACATATTATTTTATATTCAATATATTTTAGTACTTACAGTATGTATTTTGTATAAAAACATTCAACATATATGGATTTAACGTCTGGCAATACATTCAACATAACCCATTAAAGAAATTTAACTTTCAGCACTTTAGGGAAAGTTAGCCAACCACCAGATCAATCCTCTGAGTTTGGCACAGTTAAAGATGATAATAAACCTGCTCACTAGAATGACAGGGTTTAGAACAGAGAATGACATTTTGCAGTTGGGTGGTTATTAGAGGCCACTAAGCTTTAAAAGATGTTATGCTAGCATAGCCTCTATCTTTCAATGTAGGTTTACAGAAGGCCTTAAGCTTGAACGTTGTTTTATTCCACTATGTACTGCACATTCTATTTATGGTTGAATGAAAATAATAAACTTCCTGATTCTTTTTGACTGTTGATACTCAAAGATCGTTTCTATGTTCTCCTCACAAGTCGCTTTGAATTAAAGTATCTGCTAAATGCTTAAATGTAAATTTAGAGGCCTGGTGTCATTCTCCACTAAGGGCAAGCTGAACATTTTTGATTGTATCTTTGGAGTCCATTTTATAATGAGCCACTGTGCATGTTTGACTGATTCTTTTTATCACGCAAACAGCGATTACTTGTAATGTTCCGGATTGGAACAATTGATCTGTTTGCTGCTACTTAAACTACATCTGCTACATCTAATCAATTGAACATATAGTTGCCATTTGGAAAGCTCCACAATCAGTGATTTGTTTAACCAAAAGGACCAGTGGAAATCCAGTTTAAAGGTGCAGACTGATTTGTTGTACTGTCATTACTCTGTAGATGCTACAAAAATCTAAGCCAACAAAAGACATGATTTTCTTCTTGATAATTATTGTAATTTTGTTCTTGGCTAAATCCCACAATTTAGGAAGGTTTCCAAAAGGATTACATGAAACAATAGATCAGAACAAAACAGCTGTTGTAGTTTGAAAACTAATTTGAAGATGTGGGTAAGACAGTTATCTTTCATTGCAAAAGGAGGCTGGGAGAAGGGACTGAGCTGGGAACACACACAAATGTATGCGACCTTATACACACATAATGTTGGGAACATAACACCTGCCTGAGGGGACAAAATGCTTTCACATACTTATTCAATTAAATGTGAAAAGTAGAATAGCACAGTAGAATAACACTACAACAGTTCATAGCTTGTTTAAACCAACAAGCACTATAGTAACTAAAAAATATGAGTAACATTTGGTGACATGAAATTATCTTTATAGTAACTGACATTCAACATTTTATGCATTTTGCAGATGCTATTATCCAAAGCGACGTACAGCGCATTTGAAGTGTATTTTTAAGTAGCTGTGTTTCCTGGGAATCGAACCCACAACTTTGTGCTACTGATGCAAAGCAATGCACTACCCAAGTGTACTTGAGAACTAGACTGTATTATGAACATGGTTTTATAAAAGTTACAGTGCTCTATATCTTCATTGTATCATTGTATTAATATCACAAAAGGGTGTTTCTGAGTTATATTTATAGTTATATTTTTAATTATTCTTCATGGTTGGTGGACCACAACCACATGGTCAGTGTTTGATAAGATTTAGAAAAAACCTGTAAAAAACCTTCTTTCGTCTATGCACATGGACGTAAATTTTCATGATTATGTTATTATATTTGGTCTCCTGTGCTTTCCTGCCGTTAAACCAGAGAGAGAGACCAAGAGTTGACTTTGCCTCCCACAGTTTCTCCAACCAATGCTATATTTTGATTTGTCCAAGCTCTTTCTGTCACATGCACACAGGACACCAGGAATACTGGCAAGTGGGACAGCAGAAACAAAATGTTTCAGCTGTAAACATCTGGGAGGACAATCTCTGCTGACCCCATCAGGTCTGGCTGTAGTCCAGGCCTCAATCAAACCACTAAGTCACCAACTCAAGATGAGTTTCACAGACATTGCCTTAAACAGAGAACAAAGAAACAGTGTGTGTGTGTGTGTGTGTGTGTGTACATACTGCAAGATGTGGACCAAAGCAAAGAAAGATTGCTGGTTTGTAGTCCTTGGTGATAGTATTAAACTTTGAGTGGAAATTAGCAGACAGACCTCAAGCTCTGTTGTATAACAGGGTGTTGGACACAGTGCAGCCTGCATCACAACCTCAAAGAGTTTATGAATTTTCTATATTTATAGCATTTGTAAAATTTTCAAGGTAGTTTTTCTCTTTCCGTCTTAACAGTCACATTTAAATAAAGCATTTCTAGATGAATTCTCCTAAAAAATGCTAACACTGTCATTCTGTGCCATTCTGTTTTTTAGTTTATATTTTAATTATTAATCGCATAATTTTATTTCTTACTTCAGATAATGGATCTTTAAAATTACCTTAATATAAACAAAGGTGACTAGAGAGTGTGTATATGTGTGCATTTGAGCTTGTGTTTTTAACAGAGCAGAACATTTCTGTGTAGTTCAGCAGCACAGAGAGTTTTACTGACTGCAGAGAAGGTATATGTGACAGTTTTATTTCCAGTCTTGGCCACATCTTTGTGCAATGAGACCATTTCCTTTCTCTGTGTGATGCATCCTCGGCATTATTTCTGTAGGAAAACAGGTGTGAAACCCCAAAAATGAAGAAAACTGAAAAACATAAACATCTAAACTGCTTCTAAACCAATACATTATTTAAACTGACAGACAATCTACACTTTGCTGCAGGGGCTGCTGGGTAATAGTGTCCTTTGTAGTCTGTGTCAGTGTGAGCTTGGCAAAAGGGTGCTTTGGGGTGTGCTTTGGGCACATAGTGGTTGCCAAGGGGGCACTTATAGGCATTTACAAACAAAATGAATAGTTCTGACTGTAAATTCTGATTGGATGAGTCACATTCAGAGATGTACATCTGTGGCTTCACATTCTGTATTAACACACCAAGCTGCTTGGCAATCATAAGCAGCCCTAGTTGCTATTGACAGCAATACAATGTTCACATGACATACTGTATGTCAACAGTTGAACTATAATGTATCGGTCAATCTGTTCCTGAAAGAAGACCTTATCCATGTGTGTGATACTTTATACATAAAAATAAAATGTGTATAAATAGTTGTAAATGAACTTCTAAAACTTCTGCTGCCTGCTAGGGAGTTTATTAATGATGCTCAGTAATCAGGGTTTAATTGGGTAGGTTAAGGCTAGTAAAACTCCACAGAGCCCAGTGGAGCTGGAGGGGTCGGTAGCACACTCACAGCAGTGCATAACCAGCAGACCGGAGACACCGTCTCCATCAACACTCCCCAACATCTGGATCCCCCCTCATTCAGATGTGCTTGGTGTTGCCATTGCCACAACCACTCACCCTGTGAGGTGGGAACCCAAGAACACAGCCCATAATAGTCATCTATTAACTCAGATTACAGAAACAGCATATATAGAATTAGCTGCATATTAACCAAATATCTGTCCTGTTGCTAAATATTTAAGAAGTAAAGGAATAAGGAGAAATCTAATGAGTAGGAAATCTGTGGATTCAGGTGCAAGAAGAAAGCTTTTGGCATTTAAAAAAGGGGCAGGGCCTTGTGTGTTGATGTATTATTGTGAGTATTGACTTGGGCATTACACACTTTCATTATATGGAAGAGAGCAGCATGAAATTTTTTTTAGCTTCTTTTATTGTACATGTAAGAAAATAGACATAAAATGGTACATTACCGGTGAGAAAATTAACATTTTTTTAGCTTCTTTTATTGTACATGTAAGAAAATAGACATAAAATGGTACAACATTACCGGTGAGAAAATTATGCCAGAAATTATGCAGAAACACTCTCTGTTTTCTTTTCTAGGTATAATAAATATTTTAGATAATTCACTTATGCTAAAATGTCTTTTCAGATTTTTGCCATCTTTAAATATGTTCAACAGAATTTCCTACAAGATTAGTACAGAAAATGTGATTTCCATCTGGTGTTGGTAATGAGGAAAGGGGAAGCCCAAAGAGTGGATGAGAGGACAGAAAGTAAGAGAGAGTGACTAGGAGAGATGAAGAGAAGGAACCACCTCACAGTAAAGCAGTAAATCCACCTTCCTAGTTCACGAGGTATAATTAAAGCTTAATGAGAATTTTGTGGCTCCCTATTAGGTTTTTACTTCAGTCTACAAATGGAGAAGGGGTTGAATCTCCATTCAGTTGTAAATGCAGCTAAAACACGATTTATTGTCGTTTCAGAAAGAAACACTCTCTGCTGACATCCTTATAGAAGTCGACAGCCCTTTGCATGTTTAAAATTCACCCCAATATTAGATTTAACCTGATCCCACAGCCACTGAAGTTTTTACTGGCGCTATTGAACTGGGCCAATTTACTTTACCTAACCTTTAATAGCTAACAAATTTAGTGGATGACTATGAACAGGTTGTGGAATAAGGTTACACAGGGTGCGAGTGTTAGTGAAATGTGCAGTAGTCTGGAATAAGGGGACTAAGGGAGCTTGAGATTTATGGGAAGGATTTAAAAGGCACAAATCACAATGGTCCCTGGTAATGGCTTCTCTATAAGACCCATTTATTAGACTTATGACTGACTCATGAAGCTTAAGTTTAGTTAAGTGTTAGTTTGGGTCAAAGACATGCAAGACCATTAAAAGTGCATTTGATTAGACATTAGAATTTATATAGAAGTACAATCATTTTGTCTTTATAACTAACAAGAATTTCTTGTCAATATGTTCTAAAAAGTTTCTTAGATGTACAGTAAATTTAACAGCTATTTTAAGTTTATGCTTTCCCTTTTGTGTAGAGTAGTGACTTGTACAGGGTATTCCATAAAACCCATTGTACCCGTTATTATTTTACTGTAATATGTCCTAGAGGCAAAAAGTGAAATATAGCCACTCATGCAGGCATGCCATAATAAGGAGAAGGCAGACCACCCAATACATTGACATAAAAGAGGCATTATATCTGAGAGCTGGATGGAATCTGATAGAACAATATTTAAAATTGTTTCTAAAACACTGATGAATGCACATACTGGGATATTGCTGAAAGGTTGTTACTGTATGTAGCTTGGTAACAAATCTGCATATAGTTAAGCCAGCTAACTATATTACTTGGCAGATGAATTGCCAATGATTATTGTTCTTAGTACATTTAATAATTTATTGAACGTTGGTCTCATTTTTTCATTTATTTATTAGCATTTTACATCAGTTAGAGGGATATACAGACTTTGCTTTGAGTGGTACCTGAAATGTTGAAGTTTATTCCTTTAGTTCTGTTACAAAATGTTTGTTTTATTAAGTATTAACTATGGCCATTGTATGTTCATTAAACAACACCACATGTAACAAAATGTGGAAGACATTTTTTTTCTACAGTTTGCTACATTTGTGTGTTTCTGTTGGTTATAAAGCCTGAGGTTATAAAACTAATTATGCCATAAATTAGGCCTTTTTGTGTTGTATTCCTGTGTAGTAGGAAAAGGATTGTTTTTAGAAAGAAAAAAATCATACAGCTAATAAATCATACAGCTATGCCTGTCTACCAGAGCATATAAGTGTAGCCACTCGGGACAAGAAGCAAAGCATGTACACACACACACACACACACACATAGACAAACACACACACAGACATAGACAGAGAGAAATACCCATAACTAAAAGGCTCCCAATTTGGCAGGGCTCCCAAAGGTTAGTTGACCTAAAGTAAAATGTTAAATGGTTGTGACCTGTTTCAGTAGAAGCATCTATTCAGTGACAAACTTTTGTGCTGACTTTTATATTTGGTATTGTAACGCCATATACTGGCTGGTATAGATGCTGAAAATCACTTTAGGATCCTGAGAGAACTCTAAGCGAGCAGCCAAGAGAAGCACAAGTCCAAGAGAAGCTGACTCACTTTGAAAATACACAATGCAGTGCAAACATTTTTAACAGTAAAATATGAGTGCACCAAAAATTAAAGCCAATTATTATTGCTTAAATAGCCAGTGGTATCAGCCACCACAAAACACGTAAACTAACTCCAGAAAAACAGACAGCCTAAGTACCAACTTTCAAGTACCAACACACAAACCAAAAGACAACAAACACCAACAGAATGGCCTGCATATCATGTTACAACCAGCATTATTGTGCCTACTTGATACTTTGACTTTGTTTTTATTTGTAGTTGTATTATTTCCAGCGATTGTGAATAATAAAACAATAATTAGTGCTCACAAACTTCATAGAGACTACCCTGTCTAAAGACTGAGTCTTATGAATGTGGGAATGGGTATTTCGATGGGTCAGTAAGCAAACATCCAGATCATCTTAGCAACACACAATAACTTTCTGGCATTCCCAGACCTGTTGACCGTTTGTTTTGTTCTGAAACAGTGATTTAATTGTTACAATATTGGATTTTGTTCTTGGTTTGCTTTGCTTTCACATGGAAACATTTCTAAATGTTAATACAAGTCATGTGCAAGCAAACTGTCCTCTCATTGGTCAGAGTGCACCTGTTTATGTTCAGTGAGTCTTCTCCTAGCGGTTATTCATGAGGATGGATAGACAACAGCTTTTGCTTTTACAGACAACAGCTTATGAACATATTGTGGCTTTCTTTACCTGTCGTAATAGCACAGAAATCAAGGTCAAAGAGGTGATTAAGTAAAAAGTAGGCATTAATATTTTGTTGTCTTGGGATCAGTCTGACGTCAGAAAGACAACGAAATAGTAAATGACTCATTCTGGCAACTTGGTTTCAATAAATGCTGTTCTTGGACTAAGAGGAAGTTTTGAATGCTGAATCTTAAATTCTTTTGTAATCCAAGACCTTTCAATGTCATAAGATCAAAGACAATGTGATTCTTCAGTTCATGACCCTTTTGATTTGGACTAACAATAAGCCATAACCATGTGCAGACCATGTGCCCGTCATAAGTAAACGCTGCTTTCACATAGCAATACAGCTCACATGTAAATGCATAATAAATGTGACAGCCTGCTTGTGTGCATTGTACATATATACACATCATGTCTTTATTTAAGTGTGTGGGTCTATGTTGCTTGATTCTTTGGAGCTGGGCGGTGTATATTGTAGCATGTGTTTATGTTCAAGTCTGAGACGCTTCCGATCTCATTCTCTTCCCAGGATGTGGACCGAGCCAGTGCAGACTGTTCACATAAACTCTGAGTGATGATAGAACTTTGAGTTCTACATCGTGCAGGCAGAACATACCCACACGCGCACCGGCATGTGCTCTCGCGCAGCCCAGCCAAAAAAAACAAAAGTCAAATCGTCATACAAACAAAATGTCCGGAGGTGCTACATGACACCCACGCACAACAAAAATAGTACAACTGGGTCTAAATGACCCATGCGATTGTGTGTGTTTGCCTTCAAACTTTTCCTGGCTCAGTACCATATGCAAAACCTCATCATTTGTACAGAGAAAGCCCAATTCTCTTCACTAACAAAGAAGAAAACAGATTTTGGAATGTGGTGTTAGGGTAATAATTTGGTCTTATAAACATGGTCCTTGGTGCATTTTTATAACCTTCCTGATAGCTCAACTTGTAGCGCATTGCATTAGTAGTGCAAAGGTTGTGGGTTCAATCCCAGGGAATGCAAGTACGGAAAAAAATCTATACATTAAATTCTCTTTAAGTTGCTAAAATAAAGTGCCTGCCAAATGAATAAATGTAAATTTAAAAAAGCATATTTACTGATGCGCACACTGTTTTACGCTGTATGCTTTTGTAAGGGTCTCAGTTTGGTCATCTCATTTGTATAGCTTGTGCTATACTTAATATTCTGCAGTATATGATCACTGTGTTCCATAGAGGTAAGAAAGTCATACAGGTGTGAAATGACATGAGGGAGACTGAACAAGGACTGTTTAAGTGAACTATTAATGTGAAACACAACACAAGTCATATTGTGGAATGGCACTATTAAGAGCTGAACACAAAGAACAGCAGAAAAGTAGGAGAAGAAAAAGCCATTATCCAGCCTCCACATTAAAGCACGCTGCTTATTTCTGTCTCGGACAGCTATGCTGAGTGAGGATTTATGGACTATTTATGTTTTTGGGAGGAATTAGGATTCCAACATGGTCAAGACTCACCACACAATCCACATTCTAATACAGCACAGACACATTTTAGAATATGTGGTTCATAAGGACTTTCCATAGACGTAATGGTTTAACACTGTAGAAGCTCCTCTTTTCCTACCCCTAACCCTAATCTCCACAGAAAACAAACATCTTTAATTAAAAACATGCTAATTGTTGATTTTATTGTTAAGCAGTTTCGTTTATGTGGACATGTTAACATGTTATACACATTATTTTACACATTGGGACCCCCCCACCCCCCCACACACATAACAAGATTCACTGACTCTACAACATTCACTTTAGGTTGTCTGGACTTGACAAAACTACACACACACCCTAAATCCTTTCAACATATACATTATTTACACATATTTACACATAGAGTGTTATAGTATGAAGTATTCTGTGTGTGTTTAGTTTTGCTGCAGTGTGAGTGTGTGCTCAGAGCCAGCAAACAGATGTGATATACATAATAATCTGATATTTTGATTCAGAATACAGTTCTGTGTTTTGTGTCACACACTCTTGGTTAAAGAGCTTTTGCAGTTCTGCTCACAAAGAGCCACATATAAGCCTGTTTCCTATCACCCTGCACATCTATGATAACCAGATTTACTGACATTCCTGTCAGCCTGGTATTCTATATTTAATTTGGAACATAAACTGAGCCTAACTTTTTTTGTCTTTTTATGGCTATAGTGGTGACATAGTTCAACTCCTAGACCGCCAAACATGTCAAAAGTAAAGGGGTATTCTTAGGACAAAAGTGAATACACTGTTGGTAAATCACTGATATTAAAATAAATTAAATATGATGTTGTATAACAAGTACAAATTGCAAAAACAAATTGTTACAATTAAATACAACTTAAATTACAGTTAAAAACAGTTAGGTATAGGTATACAAAAACATCCCAGTTATCACCAGATGTTATCTGATTATACACCACAATTTCTGTACTGTACACCATTAAGTACAAATACCATTGTCTAGCGTTCCTCACTCTAGGGTAATTTTAGGTTGCAGAGGAATGACTTAGTGTGTGTCTTATAAAGCTCTGATCTGATCAGCTATGGAGCAAAATGATATCAGAGCTGCTGTTAGCATCGTGACATCTATAAATGGTGAGGGAAAAGGGCCTGGGGTTTGTGTTAAACGCTCCTGTAGGTATCATTCTATCCTCCACACACATGTGTGCTTGAGACCAACCCAGTAGTGCCCACCCAGAGACTGGCACAAGAAAGGTGCTTGAGGTTTTGGGATTAGATTTCGGTGGTATGGCATAGGTTTCCTTGTACGGCACACTCAAGTCTTTCTCTCTCCAGTTCTAAATAATGGCCTGCTGAACTTGGCCAGCAGTCCTTCTAATATCACTGAGCTTCTGTCTCAGGACTCTAATGTCAGCTGTGAGTTCCTGAGGTACAATGAGGAAAATTTTTTCTTCCATAAGTTTTATGCCGAGTTTCTTGGTAAGGCAACCGACACTTTATTAAACTGAGTGTGCTACCCACATAAATTTTAACTTTTCACAGTGCTTATACTCAAACTTGTCTGGTAGACATAGAATAGGAGCTAAAAGAAGTGCTATATACATATCTAAACATATATAGACATCAAAATATCACAGAAACCTGGTCTCTTTTAAATTGGGGTAGTAAATAACCGAGAAATGCTAAAGTAACTACCAGAAACTTTCAGGCAACCCCACAGAAATACCTTAGCAAGTATACAGCAACATTCTGTCAGTCACCCACCACACCTAGCATTGTGTTGACACTCTTGTTTGCTTCAGAAGATGTATACATTTTGTATGTAGTATTTTTTTTTAAATGTACAGATCATGGATCTGGCTTTAATTGTGAACTAAACCAATATCAGCTTTGCAATTAAATGAAAATGGTTCTAGGAATAGTGTGAGTGTATAATATAAACTAATATAAACTAAGATTTAGATTAGGCTTCTTTAGATTAGGCTAGGAGTGTGTGTGCGTGTGTCCTTTTATCACTGTGTGGTGAAATAGGTGTTTCTCAAGGCATTTTCGTCTGTCCAGTTATGCCAGTAGATAGGCGTTGGTTTGAATTGCCCGGAAGCAGGTCAGTATTGCATGTCCGTCGTTTCCTGGTGGTTGGTGACAACAGAGGACGCAGTTATTAGCGTGTGGCCAATTAGGTTCTATTTGCCGGTACGGTGAGGCTCAAACATACAGCTAAATGCAATATGCACGGAGCTAATGTTAGTGCTTTTGTTGTAGTGGTGTGCAACGTTTTCGGCATTTGCAAGTTGGTCTGTCTGGGTTCGCATTTATCCGTGAGGTGAGTGGCAAGTGCGCGCTGGAATGCTTTGTATAGCTTTTGTGCTAAGGTTATGCGTGCTTTTTGTTTTAGTGTTCTAGGGCTCAATATTTAAGTGTTTGTGAGCTGGTGTGGGACAGACTGCTTGCCTTCAGGTATGTTTATTGCGTTTTAATGTTTTGTGGACTGTTCGGCGATTAAATTTATTTGCGGTAACTCTCGCTTCAGCACTCTGTGTGGTTTGTTTTGTTGCTTGTCAGTCTATTTTGTATTGGTTTTGTTTTTGTTAGATAAGTTATATTGTGTTTGGTTGGTCTAATGTGAAGATTGGTTTATTTCAGTTTGCAATTTGTGGAATCATTTCTTTTTGTGTTTTCAGTTATTGAGGTCTAGTGTTTTAT
>JBAJNP010010627.1:0-16113 GCA_036877545.1 Yasuhikotakia modesta
ATCTCAATGTTGAACTGCAACCTGCTCTGACGGAGCTAGAATCAACCAATCGTCGATGTAGTTGAGTACACGGATGCCCTGGTATCGCAACAGAGCCAGAGCTACATCCACAACTTTTGTGAAAGTACGGAGTGAGAGTGCTAGGCCGAATGGAAGCACCCGATAACTCAAGGAGATCCGTCTTCTGTTCCTCCATGTTGTAAAGTCTGGGGACAGGACACCTAAACCCCGGATTTATAGGGGCGTGATATTTAAGTGATGCTTGTTTTCAGACACCACATTTATCAAGAGGTGTGTTCGACTTGAAAGCACAGCTACAGACGGCGACCAACAACAACAACAGCCGCTTACAGTCGGGGGTGGAGCTGAGGGTCGGGGGTGGAGCTTTTTTTCCATGTTTTTAGACTTTTCCCTAACTGTTAATTACCAAATTAGATCCTTCATCATCTAAGGATGGTGGGTAGAGGAAGAAAAGTTGAAGGAAAGGTCGTCGCTAGTAACAGAAATGATCATGATTACGCTGACGTGATGGACGTATGTACTTTCTAGCAAGGTGCATATTCTCCGAAATCAAAGAAGAGTTGAAAGCTCACAAGCAAAAATCTGCTGAAATAGAACTGGAACTATCTGATCTCAAAAAAGAAAATAAAGAGCTGAGATCTAGCATAAGAGAATTGGATCGCTATAAAAGACGGTGGAACTTACACATTGACATCTCCCAGAGAACAGAATGAGAACATTAGAGAGGAGATGATTTTCTTGCTTTCCAAGATTGCTCCTGGCGTGTCCTGGGAAATGGAAGAAGCAGCTGATACGGTGCATTGAATTGGCAGAAAAGAAGGAAATCGTATGCGGCAGATCACTTTGCAGAAAATCTACAGAGACCAGACATAGGCATTGTCCAAGGGATCAACCGTGTGCAAGGAAGCAGGCTGTTGTTTCACAGAGGATTTGAACAAAGAGGACAGAGATGCAAGGCAAGTGCTTTGGCCACACATTAAACAAGCTCGAGCTGGAGGGAAAGTGGCGTATTTTCAAGGTCATTTTGCTTTCATTGAGGGAAAACAAATTTTTCCAGGATGACAAAAATTCAGAAAAAGGGAAATGTTGTCTTTTGAGAGACTCTTTTTGTGTTGTAATTTAAGTTTTCAGATCTCATTACCAATTGTTCAGTGACATTTTCTGTGTGTACACTGTGAGTTCCAGTGAAGTATGTTTTCACTTAAATCTCTTTAAAAATTTATCTTTTTGTTTGTTAAATGCAAGAGAGCTAAAGGACAAAGTAAAGTGTAAAGGAATATTTTTTGTTTTGTAAGGGGCAGAAGTCACATTTTGTTTTTCTACAAGAGACTCAATGGAAGAGGATGTAGCTTTTTGGAAAATGCAGTGGGGAGACACAAATTTGTTCATTTATGGCTTCAGTCAATCAGCAGGTGTCGCCACATGCCTTAACAATTGCTCTGGGAAAGTTGTGACTTTTCAGTCTGACGCTCATGGACATTGGCTTACTGATGTTGTTAAAAGTAAAGGTATTTTTGTTATTTTAGTTAATTTATGGGTATAACGGCAGTGGAAAAAACAAGGTTTTATTGTCTAATATTACAGATGTTGTTACACATTTAAAATCGAAGTTTCATTTAAATTTGGTACTAATTGGAGGTGATTTTAATTTGGCACCTGATGAGTGGCTCAACAGATCCCCTTCTAGTTATTCAAGCCACCACTTCAATAACATTATTCAGGAGTTTTGCCTTTTAAATTCCCTTGCAGATATTTGGAGCGTCAAGCATCCTAATGCTAGTCAGTTTTCTTGGGTTAAAACTAATGGATCTTCTAAGTCACAGATAGACTTTTGGCTCATCAATGATGAATATTCTGAGCTTGTTACTAATGTTTCAATTTCTGCTGCACCACTGACAGATCATTGTTTGATTTCTTTAACTTTGGCTCCAGCAATAAAACACCGTTAGGATAGATTACTGGAAGTTTAATGCAGAACTTTTAAAGGATATAGACTTTCATTGTCAAATGAGACATTTGATTAGTGAGGTTAAAAATGACTATTCTTTAACTCATAATGGGAGTAAATGGGAGTTGTTAAATTTCAAACAAGGGACAATTCAATTCAGTCAATTCAGTTTGGTAAACAAAAAGTAGAGTAGCAAAATGGATGAAAGAAGGAGAGGAGCATACTGCTTATTTTTGTTGGTTATACAAGAGGAAGAAAGAAATGCAGTTCATAATTTAATTTCTTAATGATGAGGTAATTACAGACCTAAAATGAATATCCGAGGAAATACACTCATTTTATAGTAATATTTACTCTTCATCATACTCCGAAAATAATGTTAAGGAATTTCTTGAAAAGGTCAAAGATTTTGTCCCACAAATTGATATTGAATTTAAAGAGTTGTGTGATAAAGACCTGAGATTGGAGGAACTTGTGTCTGCTATTAAGAAAATGCTTTTGTTGACAACTAAGTTAAGTCATCTTGTTGCATTAACTGAGTTAGGTTTAGCAAACATTAGGTGTTAAGTTGACTTATGTGTAGTTGTTCAAATAACTTTCAGTAAATTGAGACAATGTACTATATCAATTAAAGAGCATTTCAAAATTTTAGTTGCCCCTAACCTTAACCCAACTTAAAAACATTGGTTGAACCTAATTTTCCATGTTTTCACAACCATGAGTCAGGTCCAACTTTCCTCAACATCATAACTATTTAAATTTATTAGACTTTGTTGCTTTGACAAGTTCTAGATATCTATCTGGCACCAGTTTTATGAAATCAACACAGATGTGTTCACATTTAAACAGTTCACACAAACACATGCAAACGTCTCTATGCACAGACCCATCTTAGAGCCAAAATAGTACAAATAACTCTCTGTGTCATTATCAGATATTTTAACTGCAGGAACAACTGTACATGAAGAATTTACAACAATTGTTAAACAACTTCACATTAAACTGTTCAAAAATGGTGTCTACAATTCCCAATCGTGCAGACATGACAAGGAATAAGGAAGCAGTACAAGGTAACAAGAAAACGGTCTGTTTGAAAAAAAAATCAAGAATACCAATGTTCCATTTAAAACAATGAGATCTAAAGCAATGCTCCTAAACTTAAAACAAGTACAACAAATAAATAGTAGTCTTACCACAGCAACTTGCTCTTCAAAGAGTGAACTCTTGCAGTGCAGGAGACTGATGCAGTGCAAGAGACTTCCAACTCCAAGAATAAGTCGCTGTATCACTTCGAAAGTAAATATTAGTTCCCTTGGGTAGTCAAGGTTTAATGCGTACACCAGGCCCATCAGGTTCAGAAAAGCATTAGGTTTATCACTTAGGTAACGCATTACCACTTCTACCTCAATCACCAGGGCAATGTCATTGCAGAACGCTGGAAGAGGTTCCATCACATTTTCCACAACCACTAGGATTCCAATCACCACACCCTTGATCACATCCTCTTCACAGACACTGGGCTTTATAGAATGTAAACAAAACAAGGTACTATTATTTAAAGGGGACCTAGAGTGGTTGAGTGGAGTATAGATTCTTGTTCTGTGATGTGACATAGAGAGAATCGCACTTTGGTTAAGTCTGTAATCCTGTCTAAAAATCTCTTTAAAAACACGATTTTATGGCGGGGCTATTAAATGGGTGAATTTGAGCGTTCTGTGCAAATTCTGCGCCGCTGGATGGCCTCTGACAACCTCATAATAACATGCGGAGCGCTTCACACTGATTTTGAACGCTTTCAGCATTACATGGCCACAAAGTTTTCCCGTCATAATAAAGTTATAGCCACTACATCCATTTGGACATTAATCCTTTACATCATCATGAATCAGGACTTTATACTAACTATAGTTTAATGTAAATACTGTTTCTGAACAGAGGCTTCAGGTTTGGGTGTTAATCTGTTAATCTGTGTTAATCACTGTCATAATGAGTAACACTCAACGAGAACATAAACGTATAACAATATATATAACAAACATATATATATATCTTTATAGATACTTTATTTATTTTAACATATACCATAGCCATTTGTCACTTAGAGAAAGGGACAGGTAGACCCAAGGTGACCCATTGACTAGCAGTGTGTAACACATATGGTTGAACAAAACAGATTAAAGAGAATAAGAAAGTACAATAACAAATTTTATTAGTTAGGCAAATCAGGCAGACCTCATTTTGAATCATACCCTGAACAAATGTATTAAAATGTACTAAATGCCATTCTCCTTTCTCCCCACGTCTTGCAGGCAATGCAGATTTTCATCTTCATCTTAACATATTCAATGTCCTCTTCAAATTCAAGTTGAAGGCTTTTTGCTGGCCGTGACTTGACTGGTGTTGAACTAAATGGAAGTGAAGCTGCTCTGAATGTATATTGAATACATATGAATACAAAATTGACGGTTAATTTATTCTAAACAGAAAACAATTATGTAATTGATCGACAAACAGGATAACCGTGAAGATTGTCGTTAAGGATTAAACAAATAATACACAACAACTTCTTTACAGTAAACTCGATTACAATCACAAGGCTATTTTCATGTAGAACAGTGGGACACTAATTTAACTCTGTTTCGGTGCTGTGGTCCAAAAGTGTTGTTCCCTGAGACTGGGTTTCCTGAATATCCGTCCGACAGACTCTCTTGTATCCTGGAGAAGAAAGCGGGTCGTATCAACACTCATCAATCAGAGAAGATACTCTCGTGTTTTCATATTGTTATCTGTGCTAAGGCGCTAAATCTATGTCTGCTGCTAACGTTTGTTTACATGGCCAACGCTAGCCATACACACATCAAAACGAATATGTTCACATTTTAACTATTAAAAACACAATCTAATCTAACAATGTAATACAGCTTGTGATGATTGTTGAGCTTGATGTGGAGAATCAGACGCTGAGAGACGCGGCAGGTTTGTAAAACTGTCTGATGTAAAACGAGCGAAGCAAAGTAATAATCCGCGGCTAAATGTCGTGGATCCGGTTAAAAAAAACCGTAGCCGTTTCTTTCTTTAGGAGGTGATGAAAGGTTTGAACACCGCTGTACAGCTGGGGAGAGCAGCTCATCTGTGAATGCCAGCTGCCATTTTGTCTTAAACTTCACAACGTCACTGCAGCAATAACATTAGCGGGGGTGGGGCTGTTTGGGGGGGTCGGGTCTATGCAAACTATGTTTTCTGTTACATTTCATTTTCGTGAGGAGGTGAGTGAGAGGAAACTGAAGTAAGATTCCGCAGGTTTCCAGCCTGAGCCGTTTTCAGGCACTCATTTTTAAAACAAATTTATGGAACTTTGGAACTTTTCTTATGTTCTTTTAGGCGGGTATACTGCCATTTTCCGTCAAGACTAGAAAAATTTTGATTTTGACTCTAGGTCCCCTTTAAGAAAACTGCATCCTATGCTTTCACTTCACTTAAAGCCATCAATAGTGCATTTATACAGGTTAGTAACTGTATTATGACTTATTATGAGTGTTTATAAGTCAACACGACAATATAAAGCAATTCAGTTATTTGACAGACGTAATCTTGCAATACTGTTAAGTAATTGGATCTATAATATAATAACATTATAACAATGCAGGCTGCACCTTTATACATACGCTCATGGAATCATGAGACTGAGTAATTAATTCTTATAAATTAGTATATAATTAATATACTAATTAATGCGCTGGTGCGTGATAATTGAAGACGCTCAACTTCAGCAATACTTGCCAAACGTTTGCGGAAAAAAATATTTTTGTCATTTTTGTCATACGTTATTCGTCACAATGTAGGCCCTTATTAAGTTGAGCATCTTCAGATCATCACGCACCAGTGCAGCACGCTTCCAAGAACATGGGTAATCAGAATAAAGTAATATAAATAATACATAAATAGAATAAACAGCCCTACCCTAAACATAAAGTCTGTGAATAAAATAATTAAGATGACAAACCTTAAACGTGCACTGAATCGGTCTATGAATCGATCTTTGAAGAACGGTATTGTGAAGGGGGAAAAACAGCAGCAAACGAAACTTAACGGGCACAAATCAGCACAAAGTACAAACAAACGAGTGTATTTGGGGTGAGTTGGGAATATGTTTGGGGCGGCTAAGTGACGTCATCAACTATAATTTAATGTATAATAATGTAAAAACCGAAGCAGCACAAATAAAACTTTCACCAGCACAAACGAACGAGATGTGGGCTCAACATGTTTGAGCATGTTGGGGGGCTGCGTAACCGCTGAATGACCTATAAATACTTTTTAATTAATATCTAAAAAACCGAAGCAGCACAAACGATTTTTTTGCAGCACAAACAGAGCACAAACGAATTAGACTGTTTTGCCGATGTTTTGTGTTGGGTGGGGGGCCAACTTCACAGAGATTTATGAGCATGGGCTTCATAGAAAGTGTTACCGAAAATTCCTACAGAAAAGTACTGTAAATCCAAAAACATATTTTTTTGTTTAAATCACAGTGAACTTGTAAACTATTAAACAGAATGTTTTGTTATATATACAACATCGATATGCGATTATAATCAAATTTATTTGTAAAAAATACAAAGATTGGTATAAAAAACAGAGAAATACTGTAATAATCATAACAAAACAACTTTGTTCATTTGACATGCAAATATTGTAAAAACCAGTTTTAGTCAGTTGTTCTTAAAAATACATCAAAAGTAAGTCATTATACAAGTTTATGCTGTACTTTTGAACATTGATTGATGCAAATTGAGGTAGTAAAAATGTTTTTACAAAAAATGTATACACTGTAACGCTTTGTTTCTTTTAGTCTTTAAATAATGTAATACTTAGTCTACTGTTTTTCTGTTTCTAAGTTATTTCAGCATTGTTTTGAGCATTGTATCATTATCACAGGCTAAACAACCAGTGCCTCCTCTCCTCCTCAGTGCCACAGACTTGTTTGTACTTGTCCTTTCTCATTGTGCTTTGCAACTGAGTCTGTTAATTTTGAATTAAAAAATAAGCATGCCTCTGATTGGATAATTAATTGAGGAGCGGGAGATACACCTGCTGCTGACTTCAGCGAGCGAGCCAGAGCAGCGCTTGCTAGAAAGAAGAGGCACAACAGAGGTCTTTGGAAGAGTGTCTTATAAACGTTTTTATCTACACTTTTAAGAACTTTTTAGAGGGTCTGCTGCTGTTCAATTGGAAAATTAAAAGTTTGCACGGTAAGCCTTATAGTGTTTAGCCTACTTTTTTCGAGACCAAACGGAAATGTGTGCTGAAAGCACATGGTGTAAACTAGCTAGCTATATCAATGCATGATAACTTGGTTCAGCTGAAAAGCAGAGGCAAACACTTGAAATACCCAAAATGATCACTTGTCTTTCGTAAAAAGAAATTGGATACATTAAGGGGCTATGTACTACATTACAAAGTACATAGGAATGAGCCCCGTTGTCTTTTTAAATGTGTTGTTGCCAACTGTAGTCAACCATTTACCACTTACTCAGCTTTCAAGGGCCATTTTTATTGTGTGCACAATGCACCGCAAGCTGCTCCTGTAGCTGCTGTTGCGGATTTAAAATGCGCAGTTTAATTATGTGCCTGCCTTTTTCACACGGTGAAAGAGCTTGTGTCTCACTTAAATTATCATATTGGCAAGGGCAGGTCTGTGTCATGTCCAGTAAGTGCTTGTAAACACGTGTTTATAAAAAAGTCGTCATTTACGTAACATACATTTTTATGTGTAGAAAGCATAAAGCATGCTCCCCAGATGGTATCGATAACATGTACAGGGAAACTCGCCCCCAGATGTCACTGCCAGTACAGATGAGTCAGAAAACGCACATGAAGCCATGCCAACATCTAGTGCAGCCAGTGATATGCCAGAGAATGATAGTCAGTCTTATGTCAGAAATATGTGTCTCTTTTACCATAAACTGCAAGGACAGCTGCTAATTCCTGCCTCAGCTATACAGACTATTGTTGAGGAAATGCAGAATGTGCACGAGTTAGGTCAAGCCTATACAATAACTAGAGTAAGTTCTTTTTTTAAAAAATGATATGAGCCTATCAGATGAAGCAGTTTTTAGAATCTGTGATTGCATTAAAGTGTCAGATTTGTTCTCTGCCTGTCATCAGGAACAATTAAGAACTACATACTCTAGAAATCAGACATTCACAAAAATGTTTTATTACATAAAACCCCAAAAGTGACCCTGGGAATGAATGAAAACATGACACAAAAATTTGCTTACTACATACCAGTAGAAGAAACTCTGAAGAGCTTTTACAGTCGCATTTAGGGAGGAATACACAGTCACAACAGTTTGGAGATCCTGATGTAGAGGTTTTTACAGATTTATATGATGGACAAAATTGTCACCAGTTCTTCAATGAAAACCCTGAATGCCTCAAACTGATTTTGTACAAAGATTCATTTGAAATTGTGAATCCCCTGGGTTCTGCTAAAAAGATGCACAAAGTTCTTGCAATCTATATTTCATTAGCAAATTTACTTATTCATTTGCGTTCAAATACTGATATGTTTTTAGTTATGTTGTGTGTTGAGAATGACCTTAAAGGGAACCTATAGTCAAAATCAAAAATTTTCTAGTCTTGATGAAAATTGGCAGTATACCCACCTAAAAGAACATAGGAAAAGTTCCAGACATTTTGAACCACTCTAAAGTATATAAATTTATGTATTAAACATGACTGCCTGAAAACGGCTCAGGGTGGAAACCTGTGGAATCTTACGTCAGTTTTTTCTCACTCACCTCCTCCTCACAAAAATGAAACGTCACAGAAAACAGTTTGCATAGACACGTCCCCCCAAACGTCCCCGTCCCCGCTAATATTATTGCTGCAGTGGCGTTGTCAAGTTCAAGACAAAATAGTGGCTCTCGTTCACAGGTGAGCTGCTCTCCCCGGCTGTACAAGCGGTGTTCAAACCTTTCATCGCATCACCGATGAAAGAAATGGCCATGATGCACGGCTACGGTTTATTTTAACCGAAACCGAGTTAATTCAGTGTCCCGCTTTTCTACATGAAAATAGCTTGTGATTGTAGTCGAGTTTACTGTAAAGAAATTGTTCTATATTATTTATGTTTAATCCTTCAAGATAATCTTGACTCTTATCATGTTTGTCAATCAATTACATAATTGTGTTCTGTTTAGAATGAATTAACACTCAAACAGTTAAAGTACAAAGGATCTGAAGCACTCACAAAGCCATGTGCTGTCAACCCGGACAGTGCCAAGTTAACAGGGCAAGCCATTCAAAACTGGAACCTTTTGAGATTGCTACCAGTTTTAATTGGTGACAAAGTGCAAAACCATGGGGATGAAGTATGGCAGTTAGCTCTCCAGCTAAAAGACATTGTGGATCTTATTTGTGCTCAGAACATTTCTTTGTCCCAGATAGCATATCTTGACATTTTGATCCAAGAATATTTGTAGTTGAGAAAGATGTTGTTTCCTGAAGTGCAACTATTATTCAGCACTGATTTTGAAATTTGGTCCATTGATTAGGTTATGGACGATTAGGTTTGAAAGTAACAAACAGTTATTTTAAAAGATGTGCCAGACACTTGAAAAACTTCAAAAACATTTGTCAAACTTTGTCAGAGCGTCATCAGATGTATCAGGCATATCTTTTAACTGGGCAAGAATGCAGTAAACTACTGCGAGTGAAGGACAGCTCTGTGTTTTATCCCAGCCTCTACAGTAACACTATTAAACATGCAGTCAGAGAGTTAGCCTTTTCAGAAAGCAATACCACAGTTACCACAGACATTCAGTATAAAGGCACTGCATATAAAAAAGGACAGTTTCTTGTATACAGAAATGATGAGTATATGGAGTTTGGTGAACTTGATTCATGATCTTGATTCATAATGAAACATCTGTGTATGTTTTGATGGATATCCACAAAGACACCTTCCTCTCAGAATACCATCTGTATTCTGTGACAAAGGACAGTCTTGGGTTACAGTGTATCAACATTAATGACCTGCACGATTTCTATCCTTTGGTATCATACACTCTTGATGGATACCAAGTCATTCCACTAAAACACAGTATTGTGAAAAAAAAGTCCAATTAAAGCTCACTTCTTACTGTAAGTAATTTGACATTAATATGTGTTACCTGATGCATGTCCTGCTCTGTTAAGTGTATGCACTGTATATATTTTCTGTTTTGTTTGAAGGTACCATTTTGCCTTCAGTGCAAATATGACTGACTCAGAGCAAACCTTCCTAGATGTTGCTATCATGGAAGTCCTACCACAACTTCAAGCAGTAAACAAAAACATCTTGAAAGAGCACTTGCAGTCCATTGGAGTCGAGACCTATGATGATCTACGCTTTGTAACAGAGGCTGATTTGATGACAGCATTAAGACCTGTAGAAGCCAGAAAGCTTCTTTCTGCTTGGAAATGGAAATGTAAGTAAAACCACTATATGCCACCACACAACTATTCAAAATCAACAGCAGACATGGACATTGTGAAATATTTTGCATTGTGAATCAATCTTATTTTTGTGCCATTTAAAGACCACACTCTCGAGAAGAGTTCACCATCATCTATGGAAGCCTCACCTACCCAATCGCTGCTATTGCTCTCTGCTTCACCCCAAAGTTCATCGTCAAGCTCCTCCAGCTGCCCAGGACTTGACACACAGTGGGACGTCAACATTGAAATTCCAGTAAATTTCCTGAGGAAGTGATGCAGGTTTTAGAGAGGGAAAAAAGGCCTGGCCCAAAACTAAGAAGGCAAATGGTCCAGATTGTTGTGACTGACATGATGCAAAAATGTCTGATGTTGCAGCAAAAATGGTGGCAAAATTTCCCAGTTCTCTACAAGATGTAATAGAGGGTGATGTTGTTGGAACAGGCTGCCATTCCCTTGTCAAACAGTTACAAAACAGGATTGAAATTGTGAGGCACACTTCAACACCCAAAATAAAAAAAGGCCGATGACTCGGACCAAACAGACAAGCTCCCGTTAGAAGACACTTATTGATGCATTAAATGGAATGTAAAATTTCTGCCCCTTGAAGAAACTCCAGAGAGCCAGCAGCAAAAGATGGAAAATCTCAAGGTGATGTTTCAACACTCTGATGCCAATCCAAAGGAGGTAAAATGTTTAATGAAGTCCACATTTTACACACAGCATCAACATGTCAACCAGGCAAAAAGTATCAAATACCTTAGAGAGGAGTGGCCGTTTTGGTTTGATAAACTTGGAACTGGGATTGACCTCAAAGAGACATTCACATGAAATTTGGATTTAAAAGGAAAAAGGCTTTGCGACTACATGACCACAGCTTGTATCAACAAGAGCAAGAAATTTCTTCAGAATTATGCAAGGCTTCAGAGGATGCGGGGACTGCAGAGTGGCTGTTAGATGATGTGATAGAGATGATCCTGCTTCTGCTCTGCTACTTTGATGAGAAGGAGGAGTCCATGTTTTTCCATGTATGTCCCATTGTATGTCATATCTCTCTTTTTTTAATTGCACTGTTTATAGAATTTGTCATGTGAGTGCAGCACTTATTAATATAACCTGTTAAATAAAAAGTCCTGCTATTCCTCCACAAGGTACATGCTGAGTCTGGATCGGAACCTTATTAACACAAACATCTCCTTCATTTCTGCATTGTGCCTCATGCTCGGGAGCTACTATTGTTTTAATATTCACTATCCATTTGAGATGGCTTCAACTCTGGAGTTTCTTCAAAGGTGAGTAAACATGGATTACTCATTTCTCAGACCTGTCACCTGGAGTCCGGCTCTTAATCCAGACCTTAAATGAGCCCAGGACTCAAGACTGAAGAGTCAGACCCAGACTAAGAGCCAGACTTAATATGCTTTAATATGCTTTTGTTCTACAAGTGTTTTTTTTATTAACCCGGAAAAAGGAATCAAAGTAGAGAATTAAAACTCCAAGTGTCGTCTTACTGTGAACCCTCGAGTCCTCACCCTGATACAGGAACTCTCTGATCACGAGTGGTCCCAAATATGGACTCTTTCTGTGGACTCTGACTGTTTGAGAAGAGGCGCTGTTAGTTTTCACTCTACATGCATAATGTGCATTGTTTATTAAGGCACTATATAATTTTAAATATTAAAGGTGCACTAACTTTTTCTGTTTGAGAAGAGGTACTTTTAGTTTTCGATTTAAATCCACAATGTGTATTATATTTAAGGCACTATATAATTTTTCCAAACAGATGCACAACGAGAACAATTCTACACATTAGATAATAAATATGTAAACTGAGTGCAAGTGGCTTAGGGTTACTTTAGCTGGTACTACTGATGTAAGGTAAGGTAAACATAAGTAAACAAGACAGGATAAGTACACTAGTAGACCAACTGTGCATTTCAAGTAGTGTCCTGTGAGGTATGCACTAGTTGTAGGTAGGTTGAGGTTGGTAAAGGTTGAGTGTTTTAGTGCAAAGAGTCTTAGACAATAGTCTTTTACAGTCCGGTTACAATGTTCAATTTGCATATGCAGAGGTAGTTATCTCGGTTCAGGGTTATGGTGTTGTCCTTCAACTTTCAGTGGGGGGGGGTTGCTGTTTGAAATTCTGGTAGTGCAGGAGTGGAGGCTCCTGTACCTCTTTCCAGAGGGCAGGAGTCTAAACGGACTGTGTGCAGGGTGGCTTGCATCATTGACGATTGTAAGGGCTTTGCGGGTGAGGCGGGTGGTGTATATGTCCTTCAGGGAGGGGAGTGATACCCCAGTTGTCCACTCAGCTGATCTCACAATGTGTTGTAGAACTTTCCTGTTTCTGTCCGTGTAGCTCCCACCCTACACCGTAATGCAGCTGGACAGGATGCTCTCAATGGTTCCTCTGTACAATGTGGTCATGATGGGTGGTGGAGCGCTTGCCCACTTGAGTTTACGCAGGAAGTAGAGGCGCTCCTGTGCTTTCTTGGCTAGTGATGCAATGTTGGTGGTCCAGGAGAGGTCCTCACTGATGTGCACCCCCAGGAACTTGGTGCTGGTCTCTCTTGGTTCCTCTCCACTGCAGCACCATCGATGGTCAATGGGGGGTGTTGGGTGTGGCCTCTATGGA
The DNA here is from genome assembly GCA_036877545.1 of Yasuhikotakia modesta. Taxonomy (NCBI): domain Eukaryota; kingdom Metazoa; phylum Chordata; class Actinopteri; order Cypriniformes; family Botiidae; genus Yasuhikotakia; species Yasuhikotakia modesta. The sequence goes on from JBAJNP010010627.1 coordinate 13,089, forward strand.
AGTTGACAACAATCTCTTTGGTCTTGCTAACGTTTAGCAGGAGATTGTTGTCTTTGCACCACATGGTCAGGAGCTTGACCTCTTTCCTGTAGTGGGTCTTGTCGCCCTTGGTGATGAGCCCCATCAGCGTTGTGTCGTCCACAAACCTCACCAGGTAGTTGAAGTGCAGTCTTGTGTCAGCAGGGTGAAGAGCAGGGGGCTGAGTACACAGCCTTGTGGGGCCCCTGTGCTCAGGATAATGCTGTATGAGGAGTTGTTGCCCACACACACCGCTTGAGGCCTCTGGCTAAGGAAATCCAGCAGCCAGTTGCAGAGGGAGGTGCTGAGGCCCAGTCTGTCCAGAGTTGTTGTGGTATTATGGTGTTGAATGCTAAACTGAAGTCTATGAACAGTATTCTCACATCTCAAGAGTCTTTCTTGTCCAGGTGAGTGAGGGCTGGAAGGAAGGAAGAGCAAATTGCATCCTCTGTGGATCGTTTTGCTCTGTATACGAACTGGTACGGGTCCAGGCTGGGGGGTGGGTGGATTTAATGTGTGACATGACTAGTCGTTCAAAGCATTTCATGATAATGTGTGTCAGTGCCACAGGACGGCAGCCGTTGAAGCAGGATGGGATGGTTTTTTGGCACAGGTATGATGGTGGCAGCACTGAAGCCTGATGGAACAATGGCTTGTCTCAGGGAGGTGTTAAAGATGTCTGTGAAGACATCCTTCAGCTCTTCCGCACAGTCTTTCAGCACTCTACCAGGGATGTTGTCTGGCTGGTCGTGTGGAGGTGGTGGTGTTTTCTGTGGGCAAGTGTTGTTTTGTGCTTCGAAGCGTGCAAAGAAGCCGTTTAGTTGTTGAGCAGAGTGTTATCGCTCTCGCAGCTTCGTGGCACCAGTTTTTAGTCTGTAATAGCCTGGATGCCCTGCCATAGACTCTGAGCATCCTTGCTACCCTTGAAGTGAGCAGTTATCTTGTGTGTGTAATCTTGTTTTGCATTCCTGATGCCACAGGACAGGTTGGCTCTCACTGTTCTCAGGCCTGATTCATCCCCAGCTCGCAAGGCCTTGTCTCCAGCCTTCAACAGCCTGTGGACGTCCCCTGTCAGCCATGGCTTTTGGTGATGTTCTTCATATAGGTCACATCATCGATGCATTTGGTAATGTAGGAGGTCACAGTGTTTGTGTACTCCTCAATGTCTGTGATGTTGTTGTAGGTGGCTGCTTCTTTGAACATTTCCCAATCGTTCGACCCAAAGCAGTCCTGGAGAGCAGAAGTGGCCTCCTGTGGCCACACCCCTACTTCCTTCAGAAAGGTTTGGTCACTTTCACTCTCTGTCTGTATGCTGGCATTAGCATCACAATGAGGTGATCAGTGGCGCTGATGTGGGGGGGGTGGCTTTGTATACTCCTTGAGTGTAAACAAACACACTTCCTCGTCCTTGCGCATCACTTCTGACGCCTTCTTTCCGGGAGAGGAGTGGCAGGAGAGTCCGGTAAATTAGCAGACCAGCATAGCAGTCTGAGTTCCTTTAGCGTCTCTGTTTCCGCGTTCAAAACTTGACAGATTTTGCTTCTTCGAATGTGTAAGAGAGCCTGTCGACTGTACACATATTCCGATGTAGACTGACGAGGAAAACTTTTAGACAAACACTTATTTGACAAACAAAACACTGCATTGTCGGGGGAGCGTGAGGTTGCTGTGTCTACACGCGCCGCCATCTTGGAAGAATGCACCTGCTTGTTTCATGAAGATGTTAGTTCTTGGCAGGGATGTTTCACAATAAAACGTATCTTGCATTTATTCAATTTGAACTGTTTATTGCAAAAAAATACCTTGACAAATGTGAGGGAGCTCACCTGTAGATTTGATCTGTAACGGCCTTTTGGCCAAAAAGTTTTATGCCATACTGTGGAACATTCCAGACAGGAAGAATGTGGGTTGTTGTTGTGTGCCTGGCACATAAACTTTGTTTCAAACTTTGTGTGAATAAAAATTCATCCAGTTGTTTTGAACTATTTACGATGGCTGTTAAATAAAGTTATATTTTCCTCTCTTGTCTTTTCTCAAGATGTGTTTTTGAGATTTATTACAATAACTTTATTATTAAAACATAAAAACACAGCATATTATGAATAGATTTTATGTATAATATACAGAACATCTCCATTTAAAACACAAAATTTTATTGTTTTACCAGTTAAAATGTATTTTGTTTGATATTTTAATTAAACTGTTAATTTTATCATTTATTGATGCACAATAAGCAATCATTACATGTAAAAAAGACGGGAAATGGTCAGTTTGGCATAACTGTGTTGTATATAAATAATTTTTTTGGTAGACTTAACAAGTCTGTAATGTAATTCAGATGTGATTTCATTCACTGTAAATCAATTTACATATTGTGTCAGTAAAGTTATCTACTGTGCTGCTGTATTTTTTACAGGAATTCTCCTGTAAAAAAAAATTCTCCTGTACAGGAATTTTTTACAGGAATGGTAACCACAGCTGCCAGTGTTTTCCTGTAAAAACAACTGTTTTTTTTGTGCAGTTTTCCGCAAACTTACAGAAAATAACACATAATACACACTGGATGCATAGCGCACATCCTGTAAGTGAGCACAATCCATAACCAAATCACCAGCGCCACTTAATTACCCTGATAAAACAAATATGTCTCCAATCCACTAGTGGTTTATCAGAATTAAAATTACGGTGTGTAAGTGCAAACTGCCCTCCTTAAATATTTACAGTAGGGGTGTGCGATATATACCGTGTACGATAATATTGTGATTGCGGGTTTAACGATATGCGAAATCAAAATATCGAGTATGTGACTCATTTTCAGAAGCCAATCAAAACGCTGCTTTAAGTGACGCACATTCACTGTGTGCTATAGTACACTACTATGCGCGCATTCAGGGCATGGGTTAGCGACTGCAGTCAGGCCAGCCTCCACTTCGCAAAACACAGTCAATCTAGCCGCCACGAAATTTCCTGGTGTGCGCATACACCACACATTGCGGTAATAGCGAGT
>JBAJNP010010628.1:3095-16111 GCA_036877545.1 Yasuhikotakia modesta
ACACACAGACTCTCACACACTCACTCACTCACTCACTCACACACACTCACACACACACTCACTCTCACAGACACACACACTCACTCTCACAGTCACAGTCACAGACACACACACTCACACAGACAGACACACACACTCACACAGACACACAGACTCTCACTCACACACACAGACTCTCACTCACACACACAGACTCTCACTCACACACACAGACTCTCACTCACACACACAGACTCTCACTCACACACACAATCTCACAGACACACACACTCACACAGACACACACACTCACACAGACACACACACTCACCATATGCAGTGCAGTATGAACAAGAAGAAAGCCGGCAACACCAGGTCATCACTGCCAACTGACCAGCGTCGCCGAAACAACACCATGCCCGGCATCACTGCCCTGTAACACACAGAACGATTAACACATGACGTTCACATACAGCTCCAGAATCACCAACAAAACACACACGAGTCATCTTCACCTTCATTCAGAACAACAACTCACTTCAACATTCATAAAACTGAACCTCGACTGACAGAAATAAACTCATGATCAGCGGGCAAAAAACAGAGGAAGTGAATAATAACTCTGACGTTACATCAATATTGAGCAATAAGAGTGAGAAGTTCAGATTTTCAGCTGCTCAGCGGTTGTTAGGGTGTCACAAGTAGTTGCTAGGTAGTTGAGGGTGGTTATTCTGGGGGATTGCCTACTGGTTTATGTGAACAGAGACCCACATCTGCAGAACTGACAAACAACAACGTACAAGTGAATCCTTACCTTATATTCCTCCCCCAACTTATAACTACATAGCAAGAGAAATTAAACCATGTATGATAACTAATGCAAAACTAATACAATATAAAAACTAAAAAGGACAGAGATGTGGGACAGAAAGAAAGAGAGAAAGAAACATGGGGGGGGGTGTTGGGAGAGAGAGTGAGAGAGAGAGAGAGAGAGAGAGAGAGAGAGATCTGTGTTTGTCAGTGAACAAGGGCTACTAATGGTTTCCATGGCTACCATTTAGTCCAAAGAGTGTAACTAATATTTCAGCCCAAATTTTAAATGTGAGATTTTTAACAAAACTACAAATGAAGAGTGAAACAGTAACATGGTGAAGAGAGTCAGTGTTGGTGTGTTTTAGGGTGTGACGCTTTCAGGGTTATTTTTAGGGATCTGGGTGAAGAGACACACCCTGCCGACCCACTTCCCCAAACATGTGCATCTCAGTGGTGGGTACCAGCAGAGGTTAACTAATCAAAACCTGTTTACTGTCCAGACTCACATTCCTGGACTGTGAATGAATCATCAGTGTGCATTTTAGTCACACATTCCTCCATCAAACTGTAACTTCTGTAATATTTCAACTGCACAAAACCCCTGAGGAGACATGTTACGCATCCATGTTTTCTACAATCATCTAATTGATTTTGTATTTTAATGGTTGTATGATGCCTGCAACACTAAGATTGTGGGTTTGATTTTTACGCTTCTACAAATCAACAGTTCAAACGGTCATTCATCGCTGAAACTCAGGGCACTGACTGAACCAGAGGATGACATGAGGACTGCTCAAATAAATCAATGTATTCAGACACTTTCTGTGGGAACTCTGTCTCTGCAGACAATTTCTAAAAGGCTAGCAATAGCACATTAGCTTTGAAGGCATACGTTCCCCCCTCCCTTCAGATCAATCTGCACAGCCACGCCTCCTCCAACACATCAGCCTGGCGGGACAGTGTCTGCACAGGCGGTGCACAGATACGCAAACACATAGTTTGATAGGCAAGGAAGACAACCTATCATTGCTAGATCCTATCATTGCATTCAGTCTGAATGCAATGACAAACATTTTTTTCCACAGAAAATACATGTTTCAAAATATATTAAAAAATGTGAAGAGACATTTAACCAGCATAACAAAAATGTTAAGCATAGGAAAAAAAATGTTACCCCCACTTTTAACTCAATAAGTCCCTAAGTGACATAAACATCCATGAACAAATCATGTGACAATGTGTGCGTTTGCCATGGCAACATTTCCAAAATGGTGGTTTGCTCGGTTGGCATTTTGGAAATGTTGCCATGACAACAAAAACAGACACCTTGTCACATGACAGAACCAGGACGTTCAGTAAAGTCACTCAGGGACTATATGCTTTAAAATGCTTTCCAGATAATCAGAAGTGGATGTGACACCGGTGTCACTGTGGGTTCTTACGGGTTCTTACAGGTTCTTATGGATTTTTAAAGGCAGTAGTTAATCATTTTCACCCTGCAGCTGTACAATCACACACACAGCATCATCACCGTCTGTTTCTCCTCACACCTGTTTCTGTCCGTTTCATGGTGACACAACCCTAAAACCAAACATGCCAGAGAGCAATCAAACACACATCTACTGTAAACCAAACACACATTATATGATCTGTAACAAGAAACTGTTTGTGCCAACTGTATATGCAGATAAATAGTGTGTCCAAGAGTGTAGGTAGCCTTTAAGATCTGATCTTCTATAACAGGAACCTTTATAAAGATTACAGTCATATAAGTGTATCTGACTGACATATAAATCGGCCAATCTTGTCAGGTTTGTTTTATGACTCTTATATACTCTATATAAATTCTCTGGATTTAATTTAACACATTTTTACCATGTACCACACACACAAACACACACACACACACACACAAACACACACACACAAACACACAAACAGCTGGAAGATGCTAAAGGATCAGGTGGGCGGCTGTGAAAGTGTAACATGAGGGGGTGCTGGGAAAAGAGGACTTGCATGAAAATTAGGAGTTACAAAGCAAGACAGAGTAAGAATGAGTGATGGAGGAGGAGAAAGGGATGGAGCGGAGAAAAGAAAAGGAAGAAAGGGAAGGAGGGAAAGAACTGGAAGAGGCAGGAGAGAGTGGGTGTGTGAAGCACATGTCCTCAGTCTAAAAAAAGAAAGAGAGCAATTGAAGACAATCTATGAGGGAGCCTGGTGAAGGAAGGAAAGAAAGATCTGGAGTCTCACAGTGATGTCAGAACACAGTGATGCCAGAGCACAGTGATGTCAAAGCATGGACACTTTATCTTGGGCAGGTCACCCCAAAATCATTTGCTGTTCTGACAAACAAGATGATTAGCAGAATACCAAGTCATGGAGGGCCATCAACTGTTTCAAACAGCCCTTAAATCATGAACGTCAGGGTTCCTGCACAACTCATTTAACACCCCTGCTATCTGATGCAGATCTAATGGTGACAGCTAATACCTCCATAATAACATGCCTCATTTTTACATGCTTTTCAGTAAAAACAAGCATTAAAAGACTCAACTCCATACTGCAACTCCATTCATTAAAACAGTTACATTAAAGAAAAAAATATATAGTTCAATCAAACAGCAACAATCACAGACATCAGCAATTCAGGGAGGGCTGAAAACTGTTATACTGTTTTCACATTTATTTAGTTATTGTGTTAAATAGTCAATATTTTAATATATGCCAAATATATTAAACAACTGACCATTTTTCAAGATTTCTAAATGACTTTGGAAACAAAGTGTAACAATTTTTTCAGCTTTAACACAATGGCCGGACTTCTCACAAACACACAACAATATTCTTAAAATCCTGCTAAATACAGTTTCATGGCTGGTAAAAATATCTCCAGTGATTCCAACATTAACATCATCTGCCCCATAACCAAATCTGTGACACATGACCTTACAGGAGCCTTTATGCCCTGGACAAATGATGAAGGGTTTAAAGGTAACAGTGAGGAGAGATGGAAACATCTACAGCATCTGGCCCTGAAGTGCTTTAAACGAAGTGTTGACTTCATGATGGAAAAGAAGGATTATGTACTGGAATGCTGAGGAATGAGCTGCTGGAGGAACGACAATGAGAGAGAGAGGAACACAACATGCCACACACAGAAATAAATAGGGCATGACAGGGAAAAAAATGGGTTGAGCAAGTGGCAGGCAGAGTGAGTGAGAGAGAGAGAGAGAGAGACAGTGAGAGAGAGAGTGAGTGAGAGAGAGAGACAGTGAGAGAGAGAGTGAAAAAGTGAGAGTGAGTGAGAGACAGAGAGAGACAGTGAGAGACAGAGAGAGAGACAGAGAGAGAGACATTGAACTTGCCTCAGGGCATCAGCTCTGCATCTGTGTGCAGAATTTGGGCTCTGGCTCTCCCTTCATCTGCATGTTTCAGTTCTGCTCATGAAAACATGCCAGCCAGTCACCTGAACAACTTACTGCACAGGTACAACCAGATTGTTATTGACGGCACAACTGTCATGTCTCGCTGTTCTTTCATTGTCTGTCAAAGGCCACATTTTTCAGACACTGCGTAACGTTATAAATATGTTGACAGCAATGTCAGTTTTAAAACATTAGGCCAGTCTAATATAACCAGATTATTCAGATGTGTGGCAGAACAGCGAGTCTGATTCTGACCATAAAAGCGTGATGTGAAGATCAGATTCTCTGATACATGCTCCTGACAGACTGTGCTCACTGCAACCACTAAACAATGACAATACACTCTGTTCATACCTGTCCCGCTGTATTGTAATATGTAAAACAATGTGGGTTTAAGGTATTAAAACATTCTCTTACAGTGGCCCAAAAAATCGTTAGACAATTAAGATTCTTAAAATAATTCATACAATAGCATTTGACCCACAAACAATGTAAGTTCATGAGGAAATTATTCTGTTTAATATTAACCAAGTCACACGGTCATCCACAGACAGGTTAATATGTTCCCGGAATAGCACAAGAGATTTCTGGAACCATCTATGAGATACACAGTTTGAGGCCCAATTTCTTAAAACAAAAACTAATAACTGCTGCTTGCACAGCTGAATAGTGCACAGGACTCATTTAATGACTCAGCCTTATAGAGTCTCTTTCTCAAACACACACTTTGGTGACATAATGCCACAAAGACTGCTGGGTAATCTGCTGTTAACTCTAAACCAGAGCAGCTTTGTCTTAAGAATTGCTTTTCAAACCTGAAGTCATTTTTACCTGACACAAGGTTCCTAAAATATATCTTAAAATAAACCAATAATCATAACTGATGATCAGTTAGATGAGGCAAAGAAGCCAGGGTGTGTCTGATGTACGGTGTGTACGTGTGTACGGACTCTATAAAAACTGAGCTGGAATTTAGCTGCCATCATGGCAAACAGACTGCAACATTTCTGAGAGCTTTATTAATTAAAAACTTTTATAATGTATGATGATCACATCCAAGAAAACACGCACCGCCAGAACTCGAACACTGACCGACAGAACTCGAACACAGACCACTGAACTCGCACACTGACTGAACTCGCACACTGACTGAACTCAAACACTGACTGCATTTACACATTGACTGACTGAACTTAACCACTGACTGCACTCACACATTGACTGACTGCACTCACAGACCAACTGAACTCAAACACTGACTGAGGCACCAGTCAAAACTCTCAACATTCACTCCTGCTATAATCAATAAGAGCCTCAACTTTCAAAGACTCAACCTTCTGAGAGCATGATTTTAAAAATAAAACATGGATCTGCCCAGTCAAATGTCTTGCTCTGTGCTGAAGCAGGTGTTGAAAAAATGTGGTTAATACCTGTTAAACTAAGAACAAATAATTATTATTCTAATTCATAATCTCATTGCCAAGACTCATCCTTTTTACTTTCTATGGATGTACCCACACTAGGTTTATAACAGCTCTGATTCTCACCTTGTTGATGAACAGAAATTGTAGTTTGTGAGTAAAGCTGCAGATTTCTCATCGGCTGTGTCCGTAATAATCTTATGATATGTGCTGTACAATCAGCCAGTATCACTACACAGCATAAATGATCAATCTATTACACAGTGTATTAGTGAAAGTGATTTTCTTCACAGTAAGTGTGAGTGCAGGTCAGTGAGGAGAACAATCACACTCAGACAACGATACAAGACCACCAGTACTGGTGTATCCCCTGATGCGTGGCGGCTGAGACGACACTGATGCTCCTATTCTTACAGAGAGCAGATTTAGGACTGAACCTCATTCACATCCACATGCCATATTCGTTGCTGTCAGTGTGTCACCATAAGTGTAAAGTCTCTGAATGCAGTAGTACTGTAAAGAAAATAAATGACCCACAACCATAGAACAGGCTGGGAATAATTTGTAAACCCATACGTTTTCCTTTTAGTGCAACAATTTGTTTTTAGTTAACTACAGTATAACTCCATTATACAGTGAAGATCCACCATCTTCAAATGCAAACCTTCTTGCTGTATTAAATGAGCCCTTTCTGAAAATGTATTCACCCAATCGTCCGGTTCTGCGCGATTGTGTTTATAGTGTTTGTAGTTCTTTACTGACAACTTCTGTGAAGTGCCTTTTAGTGAGTGAAAGTGTGAGCACTTTAAATACAGTGCATTCAGAAAGTATTCAGACCTCATTCAGATAAGTCTAATTAATCTACACTCAGCAGGCCACAATGACAGTGAAAGCTGCAGTTTAGAAATGTCTGTAAATGTATTAAAAACTGTATTAAGAACAAACTGAGATTACACACAGAAGTATTCAGACTGTTTACTGAAGTACTAAGAACTTACTTAGTACTTAAAAGCACCTTTGGCAGGAACTTGTCTCAGGTCTTTTGGGATACGAGATCAATCTTGGATTGAGTGATTTTCTGCCATCATGTCTGTAAATCTTCTCAAGCTCGGTCCGGTTGGATGTGGACCGTCAGTGAACAGACATGTTTAGTGGGTTCAGGTCAGGGCTCTGCATGGGTCGCTCAAGGACATTCACAGAGTTGCTCCTAATCCACTCCTGTGTGTTCTGGTGTGATTAGGGTCACTGTCATGTTAGAAGATGAACCTTCAGTCCAGTCTGATGTTCTGAGTTTGTGGAAGAGCATCTCATTGGGGATATCTCTGTACTTTACTGCATTCAGTTTTACCCCAGCCCGCCGCTGAAGCAGCACATGAGGCGTCAGCAGCAGACTTCAGTGCTTCACTACTGCAGGTGGTTCAATTCTAGTTTCATATGGTATATACTAGCAGAAGTATGCAGGAGAGTACCAGCAGTGTTTATAAAAGTAAACTGCTCATAAAAGTAAACTTACTGCAGTGAAGTTTGAAATTAAACCATAAACACAGAAATACAGTAGTTCCACAAACTTGGTCGCTTAGCAACTGTTATCTTTGTCTGTAACAGACAAGAACCAACTTTTACCTAAACATGTAGACATGCTTGTTTAGCCTGAACAAGAACACAAAACAGTATAAAGATACAATCAAACACTGACTGGAGCGTTTATGTGTGATCTGTGTGTTCAGTCGGCTTTATAAGCGCTTAAATAAGGCTTAAATGCTTTTAATCTGAATGTTTCACTGCTGTGATCAATGTTCATGCAGCAGTTAAAGCCTAAATGAAATCTGTTCATTAAATGATCAGGTCTCTCCTAAACACATGGATTAAATCCATCCTAGTGTTTGTGTCTCTTACACTGGACAAAATACTAAGTTGAACAATTATTGTGGCTATCTGAAACAACCGTGGCCAGACAACCATTTATTAAACACCACAACCTTACAGTATGTACCTGTAAATATAAGAAAAAGGTACTCTCAGGTCTACTCATTTCAACATACTACAATTTGGCACATACTGATTCTAATTTTTGTAAACACTACTTAGGATGGATAATCTGTGAATTGGGTCACTGCACAGGAAGTGGCAGACGATGTGCATTTTTCAGGGGAGGTTATTGCATTGCTGAGAATCCTTATGAACTGTATCAGTTCATTGTCCATCAAAGGACAGTCTTTGATTGGTCAGATGCCTGCAAGCGTGTTCAGCGCGGCCAATATCATCAGAGTGTTTCACAAGCAAGTTAGGGTCTGCAGATTGGACCTGTTGATTTCAGTCTAGCAAGCCAGAGGACAGTGTTTCACAATACTGAAGAAAAATGGGATATGCGCTAACCTGCTGAATAATGAGATTTTAATAAATGTATAAATATTATAAAATAAATGTATTATTAAATGTTTTAAATGGAATACATTGTTTCTGCAAAAAGAAAACACTACACGCATAATATACTCATGCACACGCAGGCAATACCAAAGACATTTTATGCACAGCCCAAAAGTCAAGTCAGGTAACATCAAAACAAAAGCTGTTTTTCTGAATGCAAAGGTAAGTAACACATTTGTAATGGATGCAGTAAGAGTGCATCTCCTCTCCACATCCAGCCCTGACACCCAAACCACAGCCATTAGGACTGTACATCCTGAAATACACCGTTATATAGCAGGAGGTATCCTGGCCAACAGTCATATACCCACAGGCAGGAAATGAACAGACTTTCACCACAGACATTCAGTTAAATATCTGCAGGTGATGTGGACATTCTACCTCAGTGGTGTCTCATGTGTCTGTATGTCATTACAGACATTACACTACATTTTCTGTCAGTTAAACAGGATGTAAGACGGATGGCAGTCAATAAAAACTCATCATCAATGTACAGTTTCTGCTGAAAGTAAAAACACTTTTTACCATAATACATGTTTTTGAACATAGTGCCGTGGAAAATAATGGTTCATTGTACCGTAATGATATTGAACTGCTGCTCTGTTAAAAACAGTGGAGTAGCATTTACAAAACAATCATTTTGTACCAAAGCATATATTAAAATACCACAATGTTTTCATCCGATACCATCACGGTAAAACTACTTAAAACAATGTTTTTATTAGTCAAATAAAAACTGCCATCGTTTCATGTCCGAACCTCGATGCTTTACATTAGTGTTACATGACATGACACCGTAGATGCTTCAACAGTAACATCCTACGAGCGCAGTGTTATGCAGGTAAGCGTGGTTGCTGTGGTACATAAGCCCTGTACAGACTCCGTACCTGTGATGTGACCGCGTGTGCCCGAGACCTTCAGCATGCGCTCCCTGATCTCTCCCATCCTCCGCAGAACCGATCCAAACGGCGCTGAGCCGGCCACAGGTCTCACACCAGTTCCGTCTGAGATCAGCGACTGCAGGCGCGTTTAACGCGGTCGGTTTGTCATTCGCGTTACAGTGACACCAATCCTCATCGATGTTCTCACGCCTTTCCAAGCGCGCGTCGCGTCGACAGCCGCTCCAGATTGGCGTAAAGCCGCACAAATGTTCAGTCTGACACAAACTAGCGTTTGTATTCCAGGTTTGGGCGTGACACTCGCTTATCCCGGAGTAAAATCCTGCGGTGAGTCCCGTTCCCGCACTGCCCGCAACAGTAACAGCAGATCCCAGTCAGATTGATTGCTATGCCGTAGATCCGTTTTTCCATACGAGCAACGCCGTTACGATTCTGAGTTCCAGTTGCGCAGGTTTAACCCGGATCCCGCTTCTGGTCTGCGCCGCTGGCGTAGCGCACGTCATCTGCGCGTGTAGCGTAAACACGACGCCGCGCTGCCGCTGCTTAGAAACCGCGGCACGGCGGTGGGCGGGGCTAGTGATCTGAGGAGAGTCCGAAATAGTAAGCGGGTCGCGGAGTGACGTCATGTCCTGCGTTTCGTAACACTTTTAATCTGTAGGGATTGCCGATTGAATGTAATCGATCAATTAATCGATGACAAGTCGTGTTGCCTGGCGTGACACTGAAGTCCTGCGGATGGATGTGGTGCAAAATAATTTCTGTAGTTTTCATATGACGTAAGAAGGTAAATACCATCAATTCTGAGGTATATGAACATTTGACGCATCTACACCGCTGCTGGGAATGTGAAACGTGTGATATTTCTGGTTTGGTTTGCTCTAGTATTCAGTACCACAAACCTTCTCATTTGATAAAGGAATGATTGTCATGTAACCATGAGCTAGAATATGATATGAATGTATAAAGTAAATTGAATGCAATGGTACCAGTTTCAGGAAACTGAGAGCACACAGGCCAGCTGCACTCCTCCCCCTGCATTATAGAGAAAGTGGTATTTCCCAGTGTCTCTCCTCCCTGCTGGCTGCTGTGTCCTCCATCACTCCTTTTCATTCTGTTTCTCCTTGAGGGCAGATTCAGGCCTCATCCAGAGCATCTGTTTGTTTCTCATCCTCTGTCTCCACCCTTCTTTGAAACAAAGAAAGAGGCAAGGACACAGTTTCCAGTTCTCATACACAAGGTAGGTTTTATCTTTGACAACTGTTCTGAATAAACGTGAATCTGTGTATGAGGGAGAAAATGTGATGCAGTGTTGTGGCCTGCAAATCCTGCAATCGCATCATAACTGCAGATCTCTACAGCAATCACATTCATCACATCCTCTGCCACCCTGTTAGTCTCCTCACACATTTTTTTTGCTTTCTAGTCATTTTTTTCTTTCCCTCTTTAACAGTCCTGCGTAAGACTCCTGCTGTTTCACAGGAATATATGTGCATGCTGTAGATTAAAGTGTGCTGACTGCATTATCAGACATTCATTCAGCAATCATTTGCTGTTACTTTTGTCCCATTTGCTCTTAAAAAAATTTTCTTTTAACAAAAGACTAAAACGTGTATGCACACACACACATACATAAATTTACATGCTTGTTATGAAAGCAACCACTAATATATGCGGCTGATAAATGCAAACACAGCATGTTACAGCATGTCATTGCCTTATCAAGGTCACATGCTGTTGGAACACTGTAACATCATCTTTCTCAGGTGATGGGATGTAAAATAATATAATTCTTAATTTTTTTTAACTCTAATGTCAATCTGGTTTGGTGTCATTGCCAACCTGTGCAACCCCTTAAAAAGATTTCAGAGGGAGAAAATCACAGAATAACTGCTGTTTACACAAAGATTCGGTTTAGAGGGATATTTTAAGTCATTATTTTCATGTCATTCTTACATATATCTGTTAACCTAATTCTTACATTCACTCTCTTTATCCCAAAAGACGCTCACAGCTCCCAGATTCCTTATTCCACTCCCTCATGGAAGCAAAAGCTAAAGGGACGCAGAAATCTGCCTCCAAAGCAGAAAAGAAGGAGGCAGCAGCAAAGCCAAACCCCGTCCCGGCTGAACCAGCCCCCCCTGCGGCCCCGGAGCCAGAGAAACCAGCAGAAGATGGAGCTTCTGACCAGCCGGGGGCAGCAGAGTCAGGAGGAAGTGGCTGTGAAATGCTGGAAAGGTTGAAGCCTTTCCTGATTGGAGGAGCTGTAGTTGCCCTTGGAGCTGTATTGGTTGGTGCAATCTTATTGGCCAAAAAAAACTGACCTCAGACCCATGATTGGGTATTAAATGGTTGATTAGTTCACAGACCGTAAAGGACAGGCATTTATATCAGGGGTGGGGAGTCACTAGGCTTCTTGACTTTACACTGTCTTATCATTTCTGTGCTTGTGGTAACAACACTGTCAGCTTTTAAAGAAAAACTACAGATGGATTTAGGAAAAAACGTAGCCGAAGAAAACCTTTGTTAAGAAAATGCATCACAATTCTTACCCACACATATTTACAGCACAACCACTGAATGTTCTTTCATCATAACTATGTCTGATGGTTCACAACTCAAATGACATCATCATCTGTCAGGATAAATGTTCCTATGAATACAGCTGTTCCTGCTTAACAAAACTAAAGTACAATAGCACATCTCCCGACAACCTTAATAACTTTATAGCTGCCAGCTGTAAGATAAGACAATATTACAATGTATGATTACAGTTACAATACTGCATTTTTCTGGAGTAATAAGTTTAAGGAAATCAAAATATTTCTTTTTATATTTTGAAGCCTGAAGAACCAATTTAGTTTGTACTCCAATATCAATCAAATTCACGTTCAATAAACAAAGGTATAGGTATATGATTGCATATATTGCAGTTTGTATAATAAAAGAAAGTGTAAAAATGTAAAGAAATTGTAATTTTCATAGATATACTAATTGTTTATATGATCAGATTTTCATATGTGTTAGTTACCATTTACAGTCAGTTCAAACAAACAGTCTGTATTTGAAATCACCTGTCGTTTCCCAAACACTGGCCTTCATCAGCATTCAGACATCCTGCCTGTGCAGGTCATACTGTAAAGGATCTGGGACATTTCAGATTCTCGCTGTGTTGTCTGAGAGATGTTGATGGTTTTCTGGGCAGATATCATGAGCAGACCAGTGGAAATATATTAGCGTAACACAAACTTTAACCTCTCAGCCAGAAAATTCAATGTCACAGTTTCACTATAATGGGCACATGACAAAAACAAACCCAAACGCATGTACACACAAACAACATACACCCATGTCACGTTCATACTGTTACAAAAACATTTTGTTTGAATTGCGTATATAATGCAATAATTCAAATAGGACTCTGTGATTAACAGTAAAGGATGGTTGTGTTGGCAATAATAGTTGTGAAGCTGATGCAGCAGAGATAGTGGTTGTCATGGTGATGATGCTGGTAATGAATAGTTATGATTTGTTTTGTTAGTTAAAATGAGGTTTATCTTATGTTGCCCCTGTTCTACAGCCGTCTGTATTTATGTTGCACAGCACTGCCTGCTGCCCTCCTGTTACTTCTGACCAGATGACTTTATTAAAGGACAATGAACAGTGAACCTAGACTGTGTTTCATTCACAATAACTCATTTTATATATATAGTGATATACAGTTCTTTTAAAGAAATGGCTTTTTCAAACTCATCCCCTCATGACCAAACGTTATCAATATAATGTTAATGGATTGGTTTGTTTTGTGTTTTTATATCATGTTTACACAAACACTCAGTGTGACTAATGTATCTGAGTAAAATTATACTAATTATTATATTATACTAATTTGCATCTTGATCAGAAATATATTTATGGTAATGCAGAGAAGGAACACAAACAGCAGGAATAAACAGTTTCAGAGGTACACACACAGTATCAGAGGTACACACACAGTATCAGAAGTACACACAGTTTCAGAGGTACACACACAGTTTCAGAGGTACACACACAGT
>JBAJNP010010629.1:0-11946 GCA_036877545.1 Yasuhikotakia modesta
TGTGTGTGTGTGTGTGTGTCTGTCTGTCTCTCTGTGTGTGTGTGTCTCTTGTTAAACCCACTTAATGGTATTTTGACTCATCTGTCTCAGACGTGGCTCCAGATTTTAAGATCGAGTTGCGAGTTCTCGTCTCTCACCTGCTGAATCCTGATGAACTGGCTGTAAAGGAGATCAATGGGAATAAGGTGACCTGCCGAGGCCTGCTGGAGTACTTTAAGGTGAGCGCACACCTGCGCTTTCAACACTGAGCTCTTGTGTCACAGCAAACTGACAGTTTCTGCTGGTTTTCTGTCAGGCGTATATCAAGATATATCAGGGCGAGGATCTTCCCCACCCAAAATCCATGCTGGAGGTAAACTTTATATGGCGTTACTGATACGTTAAAGGTATTTGTGAAATGGTCTCACAATATTCAGATGATTCCTCCAGGCTACTGCAGAAGCTAACAATCTTGCCGCCGTGGCGTCGGCTAAAGACCAGTACTACAAGAATATGGAGAAGGTTGGTATGTTGTTTGTACGTTGCTTGGAATGTTTTAAACACCCTTAAAGACGGTTTAACTTAGACGTTAGCGTGTGCTTTGCCAAATGAAAATCACATGTTAAATCTATATATCTATAACTTAATTATAATCTATAACTTGGACAATATATGCACTTTACACATATACACAGTATAACAGTAGTAATAACAGTAAATTATACGTAATTGCTTGCAATAAACCCTAAACCTCACCCTGACACTACAGTACGTACATGTTATTAATGAATGTTATGTTAAAGTATTTAAACGTATAATTCATTGCGTTGTAAGAGGGACAACTTGAAATGAATGGTATCCCAAATGATTGCAGGGCTTGTATGTGTCAGAAACGTTCTAATAACCGTCTGATCCTTCAAAACTTAAAGTGATTAAGTGTGAACGCCATCTGTGTGACTCCGTAGTGTTTACATGAATACTGTAACAGTCACAGTCAACAGGCCTTCTGATCCATTCAGTCTGGATTCACTCACAGGTGTGCGGTGGGGATCTGCCGTTTGTGGCTCCTGAAATTCTGGAGGAAAAGCACCGGTTCTTCCTTCAGGAAGCTCTGCGTCAGTTCTCCAGCATTAAGAAGATGGGGAGCAGAGATTTCTGTCAGCGTTACCAGGAGCAGCTGGAGAAAGAGCTGAAAGAGCTGTGGGAGTCCTTCAGCAAACACAACGAGGTTCGGTTCACTTCTAAACTGGATTATAATCATTATACAAGCTGGTGTTTGCTGGTTTATTGTTGTGTATTAAGTGTTTTTGTGGTAGAGGTCTTGTTATAATTCAGCGTTGCATGCATGAAAAAAACTGTGTGAAACAGGAAGGAAATTAATCCTTCACCTCAAAACATCCTCTTAACAGTAACTTATTTAAACTGTTATGCTACTTTAAAATGGTTCATTTCATTTTGTACACTTTTTGCAGACATTTTACTTGCATGAAGTGTTATATGCAACAATCTAATTCATGATTTTTCCCATTTTTGTTTTCTTTCCAGGCGAAGAATCTTTTCAGGGCTTTCCGGACTCCTGCGGTGCTTTTTGTCCTGATTTGTCTCCTGTATGTTCTGTCCGGACTCTTGCTGTTCATTGGACTGGAAACGATTGCCTTTGTATGTGACTGTGGCATTGGTCTGGGCATGATTGCAATGTTAACCTGGGCCATCATTCGTTACTCGGGCCAGTACCAACATGTGGGCACAGCCATAGACCAGGCTGCTGGAGTCATACTGGAACAGGTGACATTTCTAAACCTCTGTGTGACAAATGAGAGATTAAAATGCGTTTCTTAGAGGTTCTGAAATGTTTTTGTGATTGTTTCCAGGCAACGGATGCATTGAACAAGACAAGGGGCCAGAGTCCGGTGGTTTCACATCAGAAGAAAACCAGATAGCTTCTCAGACGCCGGAACAAGATGTAACTGCACAACACGACATGTATATGTAAATGTATATATATACATTACCAAATGATGCACCTTTCCAAAATTGCACTTATTTTAATACAGTTTGACTTATTTCTACAAGCAGAGTTTATAATATCAACGCAAGACCAAAAATAACAAACCAGCAGGTTAATTTTCAGGGACACACATGAATTTTTGGCACAAGGGCTAAACTCTCCACAGAGCTGTGCATGTTTACAGTTTATTCCCATACAGCCAAAGACTTAGCGTATCACAAACATCTTAGCGGGTCAAGTTCACGCGATTTAATCAAACTTCCCTCTGTGGACGTGATCTTTAGCCAGGAATGGTTTTGCACATAACTGCCATCACTTAATTAAGGCTTAAGCTTGTTATGCATTACGTTTAGTATTACAAATGTAACTACACTATGCTATGAGACTTTTGCTATGTGAGTTTTGTTCTATAATCTTACTAACTGCGGCCTTCTATGCATTCCATCAGGTATGATTGTATAACGTCACTCAAGATATCTATAAAAATTTTGTCAATAGTTACATTTTTTGCATTTAAATTTCGTTTCATCCATTCCAATATTTTTGAGTGCTGAACTTACGGACTCTTTAAACTGCTGGAATTTTGTTAGGTGTTCAAAACCATCACTTTTGGTCTCATTAGTTGTTACACTCATTAGTTACACTTGTTTTCTGTGGGTTTGTAGTCCAGTTGTGTAATGGTTCCTGCAGTCGTGATCTGAGTGCTGTTGCTCATATTATCATCATTCCATTTTTATCATTTATCTTATTGTTATCATTCCATTTTAATTATTTAATATTTCTCTAAATGTGTAATACTGGTGAACTTACAAAAAAGTTGTGGGGAACAATGTCAGGGAGAAACACGGCAGTAACTGCATSCTGTGGCACCTAAGATCATTATAGTAATATAGTACCAGGACCAAAGCAGAACGGCACCATGGTACTTTTTTGTAAGTGTGGTGTCTTTGGAGAACTTTGTTTTAGGGTCTGTGTTGAGTAGCTAATATTGTACATGGATTTTAAAGAGAGGGAAACATTTACAATGCAAATATTATATATATTTTAACGTTAAAAGCCTGATTTAATTTCTGAAAGCCTCAGTTACAGGGTTTGAAAATGTCCTGTGATGTGTTAGACTGCCAAAACTGAGTTAACAGGGAGTGACCCTGTCCCTTTATATGTCGTTTTATTGTTACATTCAATATATATTCCTAAAATAAAAGTTTATGAATGCAATGGGTTGGTCTCGATGTCTGTCAAACGTGTACGATAAGTTTTGCTCACTAGGCGTCAGTATTGATACGGGTGCTGTTAGCTGTCGTTTCTGCATATCGCACGATCTTGCAAATAAATACAGAAGCAATAAAGTTAAAAGTTAAACTTTAATGCGCGTTATTTCACGAGCTTCCGTCGGGCGCGTGAACGCGTCCTTGTTTCCTTATATGGCGACAGGAGTCGCGAGCCGCCCGGTGCGCGCGCCTCCCGCCGCCGCGCGTTCACGACCGTCACCATTTGCTTCCTTTTTTGGAAGAGAGTTAAGCAAAGTTTTAAAAGTGGGCAGAGACCAACTAAACTGGTTAGTCGCTCATGTGTGGAGAATAACTAACCAGTATGGCACCAGATGGCGTGTGTTTGTCATCACTGGGATTTCAAGCAGATTTCTATGCCATGCTTTCCTTAGAAACGATACATATTTATATATGAGACTGGAGTCATATGAGTTTTTTTTACAGCTTATGTTAATGTAACATTTATTGTCAGCTTTTTTTATAACCATTATTATTATAATAATAATAATAATCACCATATTGTTATTATCATTATTATTATTTGCCTGTTTTACATGTATTTTACATATGTATGCATTTATGATTGAGGTTAAACATAATATTGCATCCTTAAATCTATTGAAAAACACAGCTTTGCACTACAATATCGTGTTTTAATATAAGTATAGATTTATATTTATATTTTTCGCTGCTTAAATAAAGGACATTACAGACACCGAGTACAGCGCACAGCTGTGTTTGTTTTTTTAATATCTGTACGTCATTTATGGAAACTTTTAAAACTCCAGCTCCCATCACGCCTCTGTAAGCGCGCGACATCGACGCTTGCCCCAGTCGGTCTCACGGCCGCGCGCAAAAGGGCGCGTCCGCGCGCTCGATCAAGTGCGAGACCTAAGCGGCGCGTCACACCTCATTCAATTCGTACCCAGACGTCGACTTGCGCGGAGACACAAACATGGTAAGCCTGCGTTTAAATAATCCACTCATTTGCCTTTGAATGTCAACATTTATGGAGATTCTTGTGTAAGTAACGTGTGGCGGTCGACGAAACTTGTAGAAACTTGCGTTACGTGCCATTACTGCGATGAACGTGAACCTGTTCGTGCATTCAGCGGGGTCGTATTTGTTAATAGCCCGTTTACACTCGCAGTCCGGGGTTGTTTTGTAGTTGTTATTCGGGTTGAGAGGTTTATATTTATTATAAAGCCCTTATAAAACTGCTGGCGCCATTTCCTCGCTGCGCTTCTCTATTTCCGTGAACTCCGGGCCCAGGAAGCGCGTCTCCGAGCGCCGCTTTCCGCGTGCCCGTCGCTTCATACGTGCATTAAACCTCTCGCTAAAATGAAGGGGGGTGCGAGCACATCTCTGCCCGCCGGGTGTGCGCGTGCATTGGGCTATTATTTACCGTCCGGACGACGCGTCGGTGCTTTGTCTGAACGCGGCCTTTAGCGGATAAACGCGCTCGCGTTTGGCGCACCGGTGTGCGCGCACGTGTACACACGCGCATCCCCGTCCCGTTAAGCGTTTATTGATCATTCCGGTGCGGAAGCGTGAAGTTTGACGCACGCACCGACACCGCAATGCTCGCCCCACCCAACGCCTCACGCACGCGTCCATTTGGTGCGTTCGTCCATTAAACACAAGCGCGTTAGTTAGATGGGAGACAAACGGGTGAGAAACGGGTTTGTTAAACGTTACCTAAGCGTTTGCGTGTCGTCACACTGCGCGTGCACGAGCAGAAGCTTCCTGGTTAGACGTAACTAACTTCTCGTCGCGAGTTTGACGCCCATGATAAAAGGTGTTTATGGAGTCACAGTATTGGGCTTATTGCGTCTTGTCCAGATAGTTTCTCTACTTGAGGATATTGTGCAGAATGTAACTAACATTAGTTTTTAATTGACACAAGTTGTTGGAGAAACTAGTATTTATGTCACACGTTAATTGATAAAATACACGTATGAACCGCTGAACGTGAAGCTGGGACGTCATACGCCACAAATGACGTCACACTTTTAAGTGACAGGCACGTGTTATGCAATTGTTTTAATAACCTCTTCCTAATTCGTCATTTCCGGTATCACAGTTGGTTTCGCTTGTGATTTACACGTTTAATGTTTATCCCCCTTTAGTGTTTTATAGCAACATATTGAGAAGATGCTGTTGGTGATGCTTGAATTTGACAACAAATGTGTTAAAAAATGACTGCAAGCAATTGAAACAGTTCAGAAATGTCTTTAATCCTTTCTAAGGCTTCCACGGTTTATTCTGTATCCTGGCCATGACATGTTATAACAAGGAGTCTCACATATTCCTGTTGCCCTGGTATGTCTCACACCTTAAGCAAATGCGTTTCCACCCTTCATACATATTTTCTGTAGGTGGGTCAGTGATTTTACCTTTTTGAGTCAAGCTAATACGGTGTTGCTCGAGTTTTTTGCTAGCTGGTTAGGCGCTGTACTAGTAGTTTAAGACGCCTTGTTTTCTTTTCTAGAGGGACTTGTATGCAGTGTTAATAATGTCTGTAATAGAAATCAGAAGTGATTTGAGTGATTTACGGTGCCGGTGTGACTGAGGCCATTTTGATTTTCAGAATCATCTTGTCTCTTCTGATCTAAGCAGTTTTTCTTCCTCGTATTGTGACACAGGTTCAAATGTTCATGGACCAACCTGTTTTAAGTTGAAAGACTAGCTAGTACAGATTTCATTACAGCTAGTGATGTGCCCTTCTTTGAGTTACAGGCGGCACGAGAAGTTGTGTGAATGCGGAAAAATGGCGCCTTATAACTGTGCTAGGTGATTTCAACACGATTCCTGTTATTGTACATCAGCATGTACAGTAATATTTCATTTAGTTTCAGTTTTTCACCTCATCTACCAACCTGTTGCCAGTCTTAGTGTTTTTGATCCCTTATATAACCACTGAAACCGACTTTTCGTTTCAAAATCCAGTCGGCTTGTTCCAACTTGCACACAAACGTTTGTGCAATACCTGCTCACCAGCTTCAGAAGGAACCGCTGACAGGTCACGTGACTTCTGTGTGTTTGTGCTCGCAGGCCTCTGGAGTTAAAGTGAATGAGACCGTGTTGACCATCTTCAATGACATGAAGGTCCGTAAGGCTCAGGCCAGCGAAGAGGACAGGAGGAAGAGGAAGAAGGCTGT
Source organism: Yasuhikotakia modesta (assembly GCA_036877545.1). Classification (NCBI taxonomy): domain Eukaryota; kingdom Metazoa; phylum Chordata; class Actinopteri; order Cypriniformes; family Botiidae; genus Yasuhikotakia; species Yasuhikotakia modesta. The sequence goes on from JBAJNP010010629.1 coordinate 6,420, forward strand.
TCTCTTCTGCCTGAGCGACAACAATAAGGAGATCATCATGGAGGAGGGCAAGGAGATCCTGCAGGGGACTGAAGGAGACCCCTTCGAAAACTTTGTCAAGATGCTTCCTTCTAAAGACTGCCGCTACGCTCTGTATGATGCCACGTATGAGACCAAAGAGACCAAGAAGGAAGATCTGGTTTTCATTTTCTGGTAAGTGACTGACTTTTGCTGGACCGCTGGTCCGTTTAGAGCAGTGAAGACCGCAGTAGTGAGTTCTTCTGTTTAACCGGTCAGGGGTCCAGAAGGCGCCCCGCTGAAGAGCAAGATGATCTACGCCAGTTCCAAGGACGCCATTAAGAAGAAGTTCACAGGTAACGCCGTGTGAAGATCTGCGCTTGTTTTATTTGGTGAAAGTTGAGTCCTAATGGTTTGTTTGTTTGTTCTGCAGGTATCAAACACGAGTGGCAAGTGAACGGTTTGGAAGACCTCAAGGACCGAAAGACCCTTGCTGAGAAACTTGGAGGGTCATCGGTGGTCTCTTTTGAGGGGATGCCTGTGTGATGAGGCAGACACATTTCAGGGGTTAGCTGTTCATTCCCACATGGGTGAGGCAGGGTGGGCTAATGTGGGTGGGTGGGTGGGGGGTTCGGGCAAAATGACAGTTTCCAAACTTCAGAAACCTGCAGATGTAGTCTGTCGTTTCAGTTCACACATTAAAAATGAACAAAAACACAGAGGAAAAAACAAGATCTTAAAAGACAAAAAAAGGATGATTATAGAAAAGTAATATAACTTTAAATGTGTAAGGACAGGTATTTGTTTATTTTGGATTTGGGTAGATTTGTTGACAGACGGAACGCAGTCATTACAATCCGGCAAACATAGCGTTTGTTTTTTTCTGCAATTACATTTTTTTTTGCCAAACTTCTAGTTAAGTTTTCTAAGTATGTGTGTGTTGTTGAGATCAGGTGTAGTACAAAACAATTTATTCCAAAATCACAATGGACCATTCTGGGAACACAGTTACCCCAATTTTATTTTGAGCTTAAGTTTTAATGAAATTCCATCTGACTTGTATTTTTCCAAATATGCCGTGGCACTGGTGTCAAATATTGAACGCATTCCTTATACCTGTAAAATCAGGGACCTAGTAAGTGAGCCGTCTGTGGATGAGATGTATGGAGCGAGACATCGTTGAGGGCGGATGAGAGAGATGTACAGAGCTCTGATAGATGTGGGTCAGCGAGTGTTTTGTAATGTCTCCTTATCTCTAATAAAAAAGCACTAAACAACGTTGCTGTTTCTTTATATTGTCTTGCCGTTTTCTTCTGTTTGCTCTCATTCTGCAAGGAATTGTTCAATATTCAATCATTTATATATTTATGTATATAATTATAATCATGTTATTTCTAATGGATTCAAACAGAAGTTGTCATTCTCCCTAGATGATGTTACTAATGGGCTTTAGTTATATAATATATGTAAGCATGGACAGTTAATGTCTTTAGTGTACTTTCAAGTTTACTTAAGAGAGTTTACTGGACTTAAACTTTTAGGTAAGTGTGTTGAGGGCAAGTTCAAGCTAAATAACTTGTAGTTTGATGATGGTTACTGATAAAATATCACCAGGGCTTTACTGCACTAACCTGTGAGATGCTTGTTATTTGTCTGGTTTAATTGACAGAAATCGTGTTAAATTCATGTCACAAAGTTAATACGTCTCAACAACTATAACTGGTGTAAAATAAACCAAAGTTAATGGTTAACTTTAATTTGCTTTTCACCAGTGGAGGGCAGAAGAGATGAACAAATAAAACGCTGGATCGAAATGTAACCTTCATTTTTCCTCTAAACCAACTTATGCATGTAAAATATTAATTTATAAATTCCTAAATGAGTTTAAAACTGATACAAACAAAACCAGACATTGTTAAAAAAACAAGTAGTTGATAGTCTTGGTTTAAAGCACTTAAAGTGTTATGCACTCACCACAAGAGGGTATCAGAACCCTTACAAAACATTGGTCTCTGTAAAAATGGACAACAAAGTCGAGACACATTTTAATTTATTAAAATAAAAGCTTATTTCAAACAGTTACATTCAACATTTACCTCACAACCTTTTTCTTAGAGATACAGTCTCTATATTCATTCAAAGACACTGTCATTTTATAACCGTGACATACAGGAGTTCATTTTGCAGCAGTAGAAATGAACTGTGGTCATGGGACCGTGTACATGAGATTGTTTGTATTGAATTAAACCATTTCTGCATGCATGTCTTAAATAGAATGATAACACTCTTCTGTGTATGAACTCTCTCAATTTACCATTTTCCTACCAAACATTCCCATCATTTATTTTATTTTGGTAAGAATATTTCAGAAAACATGGCTTTGTCCAACCGAAATACAGATTTTTAAGAAAAAGACAGATAGTCTTGAGCCCCTTTTGACCACTTCTAAGCACAAAATACATAATTTGTTAACCAACACAAAGACCAAGGGAATGTCATGAGATTTGACAGTATTTCAGACTTGGCTCCATTCTTCTTTCTGAAAGTGCAAAAACAGTAAGAGACTTCTGTCATGTGTAACTTAAGCAAAGCCAGTCGAAGCGTCTATCTGAGCTCAGATATCTATTTAAAGTTGGCAAAGACTGGGTGTTCTGTTGTGTTGTCGGCCTGGAGACTAAAACTATGTGTCATGTTGGCAGCGCACTGAGCAAAAATACAGATAGTGGTTAAATAAAGTTTCAGCTCAACTCATGTGAAAAATTCTGACTGAAGTCTTTCTGCAAACACACACATAAAAACTGACCATAAAGTGCAGGTTCCAAAATTGAGCACATTTTGTCCATCTCACCATCGTCCTGCGTTCAGTCCTGACTGCAGTCCGCTTTGTTTCCATGCACCCAAAAACATATCTGAGCAAACTTTAGTGGAGTGAACCGAACAGCCACATTATAATCCCGGCTCTCTCCGCCGATTTCCAGCCACTGGTGACCAGAGAAGATGCCGATGACCTTACGTTCCCAGCGCTCCGAAGCTCTGTCCCACACGCGTCCATAAACTCCAGATCCGCTCGCCCCCGGCCGGGCGTCACAGCGCTGGTAGATCAGATCATTGGACTCGTCCTCCACTGGACAGAAGCGGTACACCAGCTCTCCGGCCCTGTCGCTGTCAAACCCTGAGAAGTGGATGCGTTTACCAGCTAAATTCTCAGAGAAAGGAGCCACGGCCAGTCGCATGAAGGGGCGTCTGTGAGGCCAACGCAATTCCAGCAGTGCATAGTCAAAATCCACACTCACCTCTGGTGGACCTTGAATCCAACCTTTAGGGACCCGAGTACGTTTAACTCTCACCCAACGAACCAAAGGTTTCCTAACAGGAGCCTCATCCGATCTCGTGCCATTCACAAAAGGTGGGATTAAAAAGCCCACCCTGAGTTTTCTCGCCCCTTTGACGTAATCCTTCCCATCATGCACGCAGTGAGCTGCAGTCAGGACGTGTTGCTGAGACACCAGAACTCCGGTGCAACCGGTGGAGATGCGGACGGCGGTGGAGAACGGATAGTCCAGCAGGAAGTGGTCGCCTCGGATATTAAAGCGCCCATCCGGACCGTAGATCTGCCGTTTTAGCCGCTTGCGTCTGGGAGGTGGAACTGTGGGGCGTCTAAACAAAAGTTCAGCACGAATGGTCCGTTCAGATTCATCTCCCTCCAGGTCTACAGTGGTCAGGGTACGGGAGCCGTCCGCATACAACGTTTCGAACCCTAGCTGCTCAGTTAGGTGCCGCTGGTCTGCGTCTTCTCTGTGGTAGCAGCTTTCGTTGCAGTGAGTGGTGAGGTCCAGCTGGGCTTCTGCGCTGAAGCGGGAGCGTGACAGCGGTAAAGTGGCGTGAGGTTTAAGCGAGGGCAGGTGGGCAGGAACCTGCTGGTGAGGGTCTCTCACCGAAACGGAGCTGGGGAGAAGTAGCAAAAACAGCAGGCTGATACAGCAAGGGTGGACCAGACCTGATCTCCGGTTGGGCTCCATGACTGAGATGTGCGTCACCTAAAAACAGACAAACACACACAGGCATGAAATTAAACTGGGTAACAAACCACCAATTTGTGGGCATGTGTCAAAATAGTTTAATGTTTCATATATTTTAAACATTGTTATAAAAAACAACATATTTAATAACGTTTAGTGTTTAATAAGGAGACACCGCATCAACACTGCACACAGACACTGGATATTAACATTTATGAAGTTCATGTACAAAATCATAGTGTTTTTTTCTTGCGTTTTGAAGGTAAAGGAAAGGAAGCGTTTTCTCAGTGTTCGTCATGGACATTATATGTTATATGTATTTGTATCCCAGAGAAATTCCCTGCGCGTTTCTCACAACATCCCGTGTCCTGAAAACCACCATGTGTCTGACAAACAAACCCTTACTGCCCCATTGCGCAAAGGCAACTACAGCGTTTCATTTCTTTGAGAATGAAAAACATACAATCTAAGCCTTTATATTTCTGTGTTGTAATGATCAGAAACATCCCACATCGCTATATAGACATTATTGTAAGTGTACATGGGCGCCAGCTGTTCGTTTGGCACGTGCGCCGTTGCTTTTGCTCTCCAAGCAAACAGGCAACAAACTTCATCAGATCGAGTCAGTTAGTTTAGTATACTTAACTTTAAGCTGTTTTAAACCCGAACAAGGCTCGTTTAGGTCCAAATCACAGCCGTCTGTCTCTGAAGTCCACCGGCGTCTCCAAGTTTACGCGCATCTCGTCTGTAAACGTGAAGATTGCGCGACAGGTTCCCCTAAAAACAAACACAACTGCTGTTACAATCTGCCTTTTCTTTCAAAATTGATAAACTTGTTTTAACATATCAGATCGCATCGTTCGCTCTCCATTGAACGGCGATCGCGTTAGTGCGCAACCGAGGGGCTAAAGCCTAATAAACGGAGCGCAAGGTTGTCTGTGTCCGCGTGGTCCTAATGTCGCTGGAAGGGACATTAAACGTGTCCAAATGTGTGTGGATTCATGTGTACTGTACTGTCTTCATTCAGCCATCTTTAAATAAAAAACAAACCAGTTTGTCAACACAGCATTTACTCTGTTATGCTGTTAATGGCACAAATTGAATGACTTTAATGGATTATTAACTTGTCTGTCAAACATTGGGAGTCAAAGTAAATGTATCTTGAGGTTATAGATTGTTTTCTGATGTGTGTGTTATGCCACAAGACAGTGAAACTCTTTTTAGCTTGTAAACCTATTTGCTCTTATGCACACAGTATTTTGTCTCCTCCAGTCAACCTTTAGATGCAAGCAGTGAACTGACCTATAATGGGTTAAAATCACCAATTTTTGCTAGACTGGTATTATGGCAGAACACATTCCAGAAACATCTGAGTGTGTTGAAATGATGATGTTGTGATTTTTAATCTGAACGTCTTACCGTAAACTTCTACAGACACAAAACCGTTCCTTCCTGGTAGCCTCAGTTTCTCAACACACACACACACACACACACACACACACACACACACA
>JBAJNP010010630.1:0-16110 GCA_036877545.1 Yasuhikotakia modesta
AACTCCTTTTATCTTGTATCTAAAGTGATGGACAAGCTCAATGTTAATGTCTTCCTAAATGTCCAGACGTTTGGCCCAGCAGAACCCTGCCGTGTCATGTCTTATTAATATCCCCTCTCCTGCCATGGCCTTTGTACACAGATTAGAAAGTAATTAACCTTTAAAGTCAGCTGCTGGCCCAGCATTAACTATTTACAAGCGTGTGTGTCCACCAACTCTTGCTGCCTTCTGTATCTTCTGTCTGCCTTCTGACCATGTCGTCTCTGTTAATGAATATCATGTTTATGTCAACCAAAAATCTGAATAAGGTTCAACACAAGTGTATTCCTCATCTGTAGGGTTTAAAACATTAAGCATGTTTTTATATGTGCACTTTTTGACCCGGTTTCAGCTATTTCCTTCCTTCTGTTTACAGTGTCAGTGTATTTAGTGATGAGCCCTGATTCATACAGCGCAGGTGATTTGCTAAATTACTCACACATGCTCCTTAACCTTCTGATAACAACCTTTTACTCACCAAGGTGAATCGTATTTGCTCTTCACACCCAGGTGCTACAGAGAAGCATGTCATTATCATTTTTATGACATTTGTAATGGTCAGATAAATCACTGACCAGCACATATGCGCCTGCATAGCATTTATGTAAACCAGACACCTGAGACTGTGACACGCTTCTCACAGCAGAACGAATCGTATATTGTGTTCATGTGATAATAGAACAGCGCTATGTTCAGTATTCATGTTCAGTTGATGTGGTTTATAAAAGCATTTCTCACCTTTATTGAGGAAAGTCATGAGTTTGAATGTTTAGCAGTGTTTTCTGTACACTCCAACATGAGCACAATAGCCTCCTGGTGATAAGTCAAACAACAATAGCGAATACAGGTGCTGTTCTTCCATGCACATCCGGTCCCCCGGCCCACCTGAAAGCCCCTATCATGTTTTATTCATAGAGAATAGAACCCCCAACAACACAGGCATAATACAGCAGGACAGGGTTATTCAGCAAGAGAATGACAAGATAGGACAGAGAGATACACAGAGTTTGGAAAGACAAAGGAGAACAGGAAGTATATACGGAATGAGTCTCAGCCAATGAGAAAGGGAGAGTTTGAAACAGCCTCTCTGTGGAATAGCTCCATGGTTTTCTTCAGCCTTGTTGCAAATAACCTGCAGTCTTGACCTTTAACATACGATTTATTAATGACTCTCGTTTAGTGACGTTCATCAGCATCACTTTGCACTGAGGCTTATTTCTTAATTAGAATAATAAGGTAATTAATAACAACACCGGTGAGGTCACCACCTCTTGTCGTGAGACGGCCATTGAGTAAGTGGGAACGTAAAATGACTACAAGCAATAATTTGTGTTTAATTTTTGACCAGCACCCTTTCTCCTGGCCTCAGCACCCCTCACATCACCATTACCAAATGACATGGTGTCCTTGGGGGGATAATTACATTAGGTTCAGTGGCCATGGGGTCATAAAACTTCAAGTAGTCTAATAACCAGAAATTGGCTTTCAGGTGTACACTGCGTTTTGCTATCATGTTTCACACTATGCTCTCTGTGGGCTCCTGGGCCAGTCCCTCATAAATACCACTATCATGCAAAGCAAATAGAAGCAGGAAAACAAATAGCGCTAAATCTTTGCCCTCGCTAATATGGTGACACGATATTTATTGGTTTTATGACGTGGCTGTGTGGCCAGGCTGATAATGCTGTCTTTATTGTCAACAGGAAACGCTTCCAGTCACCCGTTCAGACAGCTTAGATGGTTCCGTCTCACCCTCATTGGCGAAACCTGTAGCGATTCTTGAAGGTCGAGGGTAAAATCAATAACTGCCCAAATTATCTCTCAACTGTAAGCAGACAATCACTGCTGAACCATTCATTCTATCAATCCGCTAGTTCCACAGAATCAATGACCCATTCCGACCTTCCCAGGGCAGAGTAATACTTAAATTATGAGCATGTGAATTAATTCAGTTCTATACGTAAGCACGGTACTTTCACGGCGGATGGAACCAATGTTAACAAGGGGGCCGTAGGCGTTGTGCTCCGTTATGGTTGTTAAACTTCTTGTAAAGTTTTCCATTATGAGCCAAAACCTGGAGATTAAAGTCTATTATCTCATGACACCATAATCCCTCTAGCAGTGTTCTGCTTATTCAGTGTTTTTCTGGACAAGTGACGGGCTGAAAACCATGAGGTGATGTATGACCGTTAAAGAGTAGCTTGTTCATAGATTGACATGGATCGATTCTGCTCAGTAAGACTTTACATGTCAATGACAGATGGTGTGTTTTGCATTAAATTAACTTAGGAGTAGCAGATAATGGATGATGATGGATCACTGATGATGTGAAGTCACAGAGATCTATAATACAGAATCTCTGACATCTGTTTCAGTTACTGTTCATCTCTATGGCAGTTGCCTGACTGCTGCTGTTCAGAAATCTGCTTTGTTGAATCTTTGGGCCAAAGAAAGTTTTGAGCCAAACACCTAAAGCTGTAAATGTCATGTGAGTAGTAGCTCTGGAGTCACACTGAAATGATGTCAGGCCAATGCAGATTGGCTGATGACATGTAAGGATGGGAAAATGATGACATTATTTTAATTTTTGGCCACGCATGCACTCTCTAGGCTGTACGTCATGGGTTAGACGTCACAGGGCTGGTTGAAATGATAGAGAGAGAAAGCAGAGTAATTTTGTACCTCTGTGTGTGTTTGTATTGAACAGCATTTTAAAGTTTGCATTTTAAAGTGTAATTTAAATGTTTTTGTGTTTACATCATATAGATTTAACATGAATTGGATTTGGGAGTGAATACAATTCTGAATCCCCAAACTCAGTGTGGACAAAACTGGATTAATCAGAATTGGAGTGACTACTGTATTTAGCTGCAGTGTGTACTTGACCATTAAACCATTATTCGTATTTCCCCCATCTGATGGACTGTATCAGTCACAGAGAGGTTTGTTATCTTACGGAGCTCTGGACTAACTCATCTTCTAGCCATTCAGTGCAACACCAAGACAAATCGAGTTAACAGAATCGATAGAGCACTTGGGTGAAAGGGACATCTGATGCAGTTACGGTGTCTGGTTCAGATGCAAATAGGCATTGAAATTCTTTGGGGACTAACATCGAGAAGTGTAAATCTTTCCTCAGTCTCTCAGACAGCCGAACATTATTGGATAACAAGCTCAAAGGGAAGGACGCCTCCTTTTTGTTGCTGTTCTCACACTCTTTCAATGCCCCCCAGGCGTCTGAGTCTCAGGGCTGAGTGAGGCTGGAGCACTGGGGCATTCTTTCTCTCCATTATTCTTCTCTTCATTACCAGTTTGTGGGAACAGCCTGCAATTACAGTAAGACATTGTGTGCCACCGGCTAACTCAAAGCTCTCTCTGTATTATTTCTTAAAGTTATTGATGGTGTTATTTGTGTGCATGCACTGGTAAAAATGTCAAGGTTTTTTCTTTCAAGTTCCTTCTGCTTCAAAGCTGTTGGGCTGATGATGCAGAGGGCATTCTGGGAAATATTGCCACACAGACGAGTAAGCAACAAAGCCTTCACATAAATCTAGCCTGTTCATGGAATAATTGAACAAAAACACTAATACATGTTGGATTTTTGTGTGTTTTTCTAGTTTAACAGCATGAAAGGAATAATTATCTGCCCCATTTGTTTCCCAGGCCACCCAACAGAAGGAAATTGTCAGTTTAAGGTGTAAAGTATGTTTTCATTTTCACTCAGCTCAACTAGGAGAATGTTTAATATTGTCAGTGATGTCAACTGGGAGACAGGTGTCAGTATGTAATATTTTCATATACATATTATTCTTATGCTGTGTGTGTGTGTCTGTCTGTGTGTGTCTGTGTGCGCATGTGTGTGTGACTCTGACCTTCTATGTGGCTGAATCCAACACAATTACTTTACACCAGCGGAGTAAGAGAATCCGTTAGCATGTTTTATCCCATGCAGCTCATAAGAAATAATAAACTGCGTATCATTCCTCGGTGATTTGATCAGTTGTCTTACATTATACTGAGTGATCGCTCACCACTCAGCCCACTGGGACATTTGTCTTCTCCAACAGGGGTTCATTATCTTCAGCTTCCATCTACATGGTTGAATTGGCTTTTTATCCACGCTACAACGGCCTCACCCCAAGGTCAAGCGTTGCTGCCGGGCCGATTAAAGACTGTTACTTGTGGATTATCGGCTTGATCTTAAACACTACATCCAGTTCCTCAGAAACAAATAGAGTGAAATTGCATCAAGGGCCTGAATTATGGGCCAATGGCCATCAAAGGTGTAAAGAGCTTTTGTGGATAATGATGTCATAGTGTCATTCTGTTGCTCTGGTGACATTTTCACCTCAGTGTTGAGGACTTCATTGAAACCCCTCCTATCTTTAGACAATTAGACATTTGAGTGATGCAAAATGCAGAGGTGTGTTTATAGTTTTATGTTTATAGCATTTTAACATTTTAACTCTATATGTTTATCCTTGAGTACAGTAATGGAAAAACACGCAAGTGATGTTTGTGGTTCAGGCTAAACTAAAGATGTGTCTCTGTTGATGTATGGTGGACACTCACAGTAAGGAATCAAAATATAAAAAGCTTCAGTTTTTAGTCAACCGTTTGCTTGTGTTGGTTTAGAGTATCTTAGTGTTGTTCTGTGAGTATTGAGTCAGTGGAACACAAGGTTAAATATGTACTGCAGATATTGTTCCTCACAAATATTGTATGGTGTAAACCGACTGTGCTGATGTCATTTTTTTAAGTTGTGCGGTCGAGTGGTTGTTTTGCTTTAAAAGCTCTAGAAATTTTGCCTTTGATGAGCACAGTGCAGAACCAGCTAATCTTTTGTGTTTACTGCCATCTTAAGTAACTTATGTCCTCTCAGTCATTCTCCTATTGAAACACACTGATTCTCTTCTACAGTATGCAGTCAGAATGCAATGCTTTTAGGTTAAGATATTGGACACATCACACTTAACTGTTTATGCAGTAAAGGCACAAAGTGTGTATACTGGCTTTTTGTTGTGCCAAATTAATAATAAAGTTCTTGTTGTGCCAAAATAAAGTTCCTATTTTTAATATACATAAACCCAAAATGCATTTATCAAGCAGGCTATTAATTTACATTATTGCATTGCCACAGAGACTTCGATGTCTTATTAAAATGTTGTTCTGATCCTTATTATAATTTTGTTGTTCTTGTGCGATAACAGCTAGTGACAAATTTGAAAACAGCACTATTTTTCTATTTACAGACAGGGACGAAGCTAAATCCAGAAAAATCACAATAACAACAGCAAACTAGATTTTTATGTTTGTCGGGTATGTTTAGGATGTTGTCAATGGTTGTCAGGGTGTTGCTATGTGGTTATTTTAGTTTCTAGAGCATTGTTATGCAGTTGCAAGGGAATTCTGGGTAATAAAGCCGGGGCGGTTGGAGGTGAATGCTTACCCACCTAGGTCAAAAAGTTCCCACCCACCAGTTTCTGTTATTTTCAGTTGAAGCATTGTATATAATTTTCAAAAATTTAATCTCCTCAACTGAATGGACACTTTTGACTGTTTCAGTCACAGTTCAGTCCTGCTTTATTTAATTATTTTTCCCTGACAGATTTATGCTTGAATATTTTGAATTGAAATGCCCAGACTACGACTCGAGCGGTGACAGGATTTATTGTCCCAGGGACATCAGATGCATCTGACAATCTGTTCAGGCAGGCCAGAAGACTCTATTTCAAAGGACCTCTGCCTGCTGTTTGTGTGAGCGTTCCTGCCTCCGTGTGTGTGCTAGTGTTGGCCGGTTGCCTTTATTTTCCACTTCAGCAAAGCATATTCCTCATAACCCTTTGTAATGAGGACGTGGCTCATCACTTTGTCCCGTGACTCATAAAAACATGACACTTATGTTGGGCCTCGCAGTGATATTACAACTCACCCAGTGTCTGTCCACGGCTGGCCCCTGTTCCAGAGGTGATGATAAAACTGCTACCCCTGCAGGTTTTTTTATAACTTCACTTTCTCTATTACCCATTATCCCCCTTATGCCAAGTCAGAAATTTTATCACAGCGGTTGTTTAGCTGTTGTTATTCCGCAGAAGCGGTTCATCATTTTTAGCCGCTGTGAGCGGAGTCGCTCTTATTTAGCTTAGCCAAGGGACAGAAATTCTGTTCATCTAAAGTGAATAGCTAAATTTGCCTTAACTGATCACACAGCTTTGTCTGTTGACGCCAGATGTACATTTATACGAAATGCAAACGATATAATAAAGACTTATTCATGCGGAAGCATTTAAACTAAATTGGCAACATATGCTAGACAATTAAACTGTTTTATTCTGACTTCCATTCGATTATTTTCAGTGATGTGGGAGGCTTCTGTAGACACTGATGTAAATGTTAATTAATTTGTGTGAATGAAGTAGATGATTACAGATAATAACTTTAAGTATATGCGTCACTTCGTTCATTGTGTCGTTTATTTTTAGAAAAGGTATTTATGAGGCAATTGTGGAGGAAACGTTGTTGATATAAGTTTTGATATAAGTTTTAATTGCAAGGTGGTTGCTGTGCTTAATAATAGTATAATGTAGTGTTCAGGTTTTCTTGCTTAAAATGTGCGATCCGCCCTCTTGTCGTTTTTCTAACGTTTGTTTAATGATTTGTATGTAATGAAATACTTGGATTACATGCAATTTTTATTTATCATAATATATAAAATAATAATAAAAGATATTATAATTTGAGTTTACTCAGATGCAGCAGTGTTTCTTACGCTGCATGTATATGAAACACCAGTATTTAGTTAAACTTTTATTGAGTTTTTATCCAATGCAACATACTTTCAATGTCCTATACGTTTGATCAATTCATGTGTTATCAGGGCACTGAACTCATTACCTTGTGGCATTACACGTGCATACAGAACAATGACAGTTTAGGAATGCATGAAGTGGCAGCACTTTTAAGAGATAAGACTAAGCAGGCAATGACTTTGCAATATGTTAAGCACCAATTATGTGCTCTGTGGTCAGAGCCTCTTCTTAGACAATTGCCCAAATGAGCTGGGCCTGCTCCAACAGGAGTGTGTGTGTGTGTGTGTGTGTGTGTGTGTCTGTCTGTCTGTCTGTCTGTGTGTGTGTGTGTGTGTGTGTGTGCATGCATGTTTGGTCGTATTTGGCAGTTCCATACTTGTGGTGTCTGACTTCAAAATGCATTTCAAGTTTTTGTTTATTAAACTTATTAAACTTATATGGAAAGTAAAAAGTGGCATAAAAATGTGCTTCAGGACACCCAGTGTCCAAATCAGCAGATTTACGGCTATTAGCATCAAGCGAAATGCATGAAAGTACATTTGATGATGTAGTTTCAAGCGTAATTGTGAGCACTTTCCCCGCTGAATGTAATTGGTCTGAAGTGGGTACACTCAGACAAACAGCAAGGGTAAAATTTAATATTTCATTAGGACAGATAAATGGGAAATTGTTTAATGCATTTGATGACTCCATTTGACCATGACATGCATTATTAACAACATAAATATGCATGTTTTCTCTTTCCATTTAATATCTGATTATAGTAATGGTGCATAAACCGGCTCTGGGAGTGATGCAGTCCACGGTTGAAACTCGTTTCCCTTCCACTGTTATTATGGAAATACGGACATCATTTTGTGTAGTTTTTGCTCTGTGAAGTATTTATTGGATAACTGAATAGTTTGCCTTCAGCACGAAAAGTTAGACCACAAAACGTTTTAAACAGATACGTATGTAAGCGCAAAATTTCCCCCAGCCACTCTGTACATCTTTAAGCTGGAGTAGATGTAATTTAAGATAAAGAGGGAGCAAAATTCATGAAGGGATTGTGATAAAGGGAGCCGATCTGAACCTTTAGTGCAAGAAAAACTGAATGAGAAGAAAGACATAACAGCGGATTAGTTTTGTTTTTCCAATCATCCTCTCTCCACAAACAGTATTGATTCAGATTCTCTCTCTCTCTCTCTCTCTCTCTCTCTCTCTCTCTCTTTCTCTTTGGCCCCCTGAGAAGTGACTCCTCAGTGCCTCCTCTTAGTTTTAAAGAACAGTTGACAGGGAATCATTCTTCCTGATATCCGAGTTTAGCCTTTCATTTCAACTAAACCCATCAGTCACGTCAGAGCAGGAGTCCCTTCCGTTATATTTCCAAGCTGTGATTAAAAGATATCAGCTCATGATGTGCATCAGCCTGCAGTATGTCAGTTATTGTCTCCGAGATACTGTCCATCGTAGACTGCGGGACTGTTTAGGCAATAGGCCAAGAGTTACAGTTATGAGTTACAGTAATTTGATAGGAGATGATTTCAACGAACACCAATGTTCAATGAATAATTATATTTATTAATCATAATTAGATTTTTGTTTTTCATTTGTTTTTTATTTTTAAGTAAAACCTGACCGTATTCTTTTTATGCTTGCCAAGCAACAGCTTGTTTGATTATAGGAATGTGTTTATTGTCATTTTAAAACAGCAGCTTATCCAATCAGAATTTAGTATTTTGGAATGAAACAATTTTCATAATTTCATAATTTCGTTTAGCTGACTTGCATTGTTTATGGCACTTACTGTAAAACTTGTATTTAAACTTGTGTTTACCATCTTAAAAGTTTCATTAAGGTTACATTGTACTGCTGGTGGCACTATTCCAAACCGTGGCTGTTGTCTGTAGCAGTTAGCATTCATCTGTCTGTAATAAGCACATATCAGCCACCTTTACCTGCTACTGTAGTGCCAAGCAAACTCAAATACATTCATGATGCATAACACATCATGCCTGGAGGTCACACGCTTCTCGTAAGCCTACAGGAGAAAATGGGTTCACCGTATTGTGCAGCAATGAATCCAGGCTCCATCTGTTATGGATTCTCATCTCAGCTGCATGTTAGCACACCGGCCACGTACAGCCGCTGCTTTACATGTAGGTGGCACAGTGCCATAGAATCATGATGAATGATTAGGCTAGCACAGAAGAGACAGTAAAGGGTTAACAGTGGCAAGTGCCACTTGTTAAGCTTGCTGACTATACAGAAGTTCTAAGAAGTTCTGCATTATGTGGGCATCCCTCCTGAATATTAACCTTATTAGATGTATTTGTATTCTAGTTAAGAGGAAATTAAATGCACAGCAGGGCAGAGGAGAATGCCAGTGACCGCAGACCCCCCCCACCGCAGCACTGCAGATACACACACTAGTTATTTAGCTAAAGTAAATGCAGCGTGTGATGACCAGACTTGATAGTTAAGATGAAAAAAATCGTACACACTTTTTCCAGAGTAAATTCTCTCTGTGTGTTAAAAAACATGACTGAACTTCTACACAGAATAAATGTAGTGATAATAAACTTGCTTGTGCCCTCTGTTGAAGAGGATATTTGAGGGCTGAATGCTAATCTTAGTGTGTGGGTTTAACTACAATACCTCCTGTAGTACTCTGTTTTAAGGGGCCAATTTGTGTAACATTTTTGTTTGTTTTTAGATTTACAAGGCAAGAAATTAACCTGTTTTTGTCTGAATGGCAATTTTACCAACTATTCTGATACACTAATATTTGTGAAATTGAACAAATGAACAAAGTATTAAATTCTGACAGCTGTCACAATTGTCATTTGTTTAACAGTTTCTTCTACACTCAGTCTTTAAAAGAACTAAGGTAAAATATATGAAGTGAAAAAGAAACAGTTCTTTTTGCGTTTACACTGTCCATGTTATAGAAAATATAATGTTTGATGTACCTTCAACATGTTACTAGGGCAACATTCTCAAATTGGGTCTTTAAACATCAGTCAGAAATGTTTTTGGTATCATGTCTACCCCTTAAGGGTACATATTAGTACCCCTTTAAGGTGTTAAGAGGTACAGCAGATGTCCCCTTTGAGGATATTGCCCCACTGATAAGCTTAAGCTACAAAAAAATCTATATTTTCTGACATTGCATGTTGTGTATGCTGTCAGTTCATACTGCCCCTCAAGTTGTTGTGATTGGTTATCTGACGCACTTGTTTTGAAAGTACTAGAACCCAATACAAAATATTAATGGGACAAAACCATTGCATGCAGGAATTTAAATACAAAGTTGCTGCACTGAATAATAATAATATGCAGATGAAAATTAAGCCTCACCTTTTAACATCTGGCATCTTTATTCGTTCTCTCAGAGATTTTAGCATTCATCTTGTGTGTGTTACTGTAGCGGTTCTCAATTTACCAACTCTGATAATTATTTAAAACTCCATCAAGTTCTGTTACCCTGCTTTTGACATTTTGTTTAAACCTCAAAGTTCACAGCCCTTAGCTAAAAGAAAACAATCTCATCCACAGACTAGTGCCACATCAGCACTTTACAGTTTAAAGCGTAGCAGGCTGAGAAGAGAAAGCTTTCCTCTGGAACTTGAAAGAAGTCAGTAGAAAGGACCACTTCAGTTCATCTGTGGAGTCTGAGTGAAGTCTTGAGGGAGTGGAGTTGTTTGTCTGAGTCCTGTAGTGCCGGCTGCATTGTAGTTTAAAGTGCCACTGGATCATATTGAGTTTTGACATTGTTGCCTTTAAAGGCTTTGATATTTTTGGCTGTTAGCTCCTGGAACTGCTGTTGCAGCCTAAGTTTTGTCAAGACCATGAGAATTGCCATTGTGGACAATAGTCTGATTTCACTACATAGCATTTGCATATGATATACAAAATGTAAGTCAGTATTTAGTCACTTTTATTAATCAATTTAATGAAAAGATTTCACTAACATTAAGACAGGAACTATGGCTTTTTATTTTTAAACCTAATTTTAAAAGAGGAAACATTGGTATGTGCAGTTCTGCAAAAATGACATTTTAGGTGCAAATTCAGCGCTCTCAGTAATATTGCTGTATACAAGCTTCAAAGCACATGCCAATCTCAAGCTTGTTCTTATTACTTGAATTTTGCATCTTTAGCAATAGCATGTTATAGTTTGGAAAATGCATTATGGAAATGTGAACAGGTGTGAATATGTATTGATCTGGTTTGATCAGTTAATTCATATCAGTGAGTGTGAAGTGTCAGAGCCTGCTGCGCATTCACACTTTCAATCAGTCAACAAGTGGATTTCCCATAAAATACTGTAGAAACAGCAAGAATAAAGAATTAAATTCTAGATGCGCAGTGACTAGAGACTGCTGGGGAAGTAATTGTGTTTTGCAGGAGGTGTTGAAGCAATCCATGTTTCACATTTCAGATTAATTGTTGACGTACCATGAAACTGTCAACAGTTTTATAAAGTCAGTTAAACTGATTAATGTGCTAATAACATTGTTTAGAAGGGGGCATTTATGGATCACACAAAGTGTAACAATTGAAGTGTTAGCATTTTGAATTCCAAGTCACATTAAGATGTTCAAACTCATCAGAGGTTTTTCAGGAACTTAAAACCATTTGTAAAAAAAGCCCTAGAGATGCCCCACAGTACCACAAAGAATTTCACAGCCTTCCATATATTTAATGAAGGGTTTCATAAATGTGACATTCCTGCGGCTTTTTGGTTCCCCCCAGCCAAGCCATTATTCCTGCCCCCAACAGGAATAGCCAACCTTTATCCATTTTGGAAAACCACTTGCAGCCGCTGTATATTGCTTTTCCCGTTAGGGGTCAGAGCGGATTAGAAACACCAGCAAACTTTCACATACTTTACACACTTTTTCTCTTTAGCTCCTGCATAGATGAGGAGAGACGCCCAGAGTTCCTGGTTGGCTTGTATTACTTCAGACTGGTCCAGCCATTGATGGAGAAGTCAACAGAGAGGATCAGAGAGGTACAAGAAGGAAGTTGTTCTGAACTAAATATTAAGCACATATTTGAAGTTGCTTGTTTGCTGCTGTTGTTTGCTGAGGTTAGGTAGAGCATGTGTTATATAGAGTGAGAGCTTTTAGGAGCTTGTGGGACTGTTACAGGTGAAAACAACAATATAAAATACAAATAAATAAGTTACTGGTGCAATAAAATTGATTTGTTCAGTTTTAAACATTAAGAGCTTTACTGTAAACATAGAACAATTCTTTCAACATTCGTTCAGGCAGAGCTAATAATTTTTTCCTCAGACTTGTAGTAGAATGTAGTTGTTTGTTTTGTGTGTATTGTATTGGGTGGGGTGGAGTGTATTGGGACGTTACTGAAAGATGAGGCCACAGACTCGGTGATGCATGAAAAACTGCATTTTGAATTCTAGCTTCGCAACGCTTTGTCAGGCAGAACGGCTTCGCGCGGGTCATGAAACTAGCTGTCGCTTCTGAACATTAGCGAAATTCTCAAGCTGCTCCCATGGCGCGCGGAGACAGCGGCGCTCCATAATCGGCGTTACATAACAAGGAAAGTCACGGAATGAGTATCGGAAAGCTACTTGCTGTCCAATAGTCGTGCATGGTTATTTTTCTTAACAGCTCTTTTGCCCCTGGGGCAAAATCCTAATCAAGACGCATAACAATTCACACATAACCTCATCTTGAACCTAGTCTTTATAAATGTCTGAACCGTTTGCTTTGTTTAAATACCCCTCCGGATTGCCCGAAGGCTTTAAGAGTACCTATAGACATGCTTAATTATCAACTGGAGGACCTTGTGATAATTGTTAGTCCTGCCCTTCATTTGAATAGTGCCGGTCTCCCAGGACTCTGAAAGTGAAGCAGTACCTGTGCCTGCCAGACTGGTAATGATTAGAATCTGCCTCAGCCTGGATGGTGTGAAACTTATTCACAACTGTGGAAGATAAAACATAGTTATACAGAAACAGAAAAACATTTGCTGACATCTTCCTAAATAACTCAATTAAAGTCAAAACAATACAAGCCTCCAGGCCAGCAGGAATCTTTTAAAGAGAATCTGTTTATTATTTAATATTTCCATTGTTCTGTTTTTTTTCATTGCAGGTTCAGGAAGGTGGTAAATTAACATGCAAATACATTTGTTGTGTCAGAACCAACAAGTGCTATCACACATTTTTCTGCATGCGTTGAACATATCACACAGTGTAAACACTACACACACAACAGTGCTCTCAACTTTCCAAGATCACACACACTAGTTTTTTTATAATCATTATAGGGATTTTTAACTTGTATTTTGCATGCTAAGCTAAAGGTGTTTTTGAACCCTTCCTGTAAACCTAGTCATTGCAAAACTTGTGTGCATGCTTTGACGTGTTTTTGAGTCAATTGTTTTATTTTGTGGGACACAAAATATAGGTGATTTTTAACTGTCTTTAGTGGGAAAACAGACGCATAAACTACTCTACACACACACACACACACACACTTAATCTCATTAGTACAGTGAGCTGGATAAATGGAACAGGAATTGATGGATATTAGCTTGACTCTCATTATCTGCGTAACATATTTAAAAGGCACTCCAGTAATATCAGGACAGGGTTGGAGTGACTTTGCATTCTGCATGTCCTGCACTACAACATTCACTCTTGTTTGTCATATTCAGAAATATCTTGATCCTTCCCCTTTAACTGGTATTTATTAATATTTTTTCCTTATCTAACCACCAGCTCTGTCTGAAAAAGACACAAGAACCTGACAGCATGTCTCTTCTTCTGAGCCAAGAAATAGAAAAGGCTTTGCCAAGGACTCAAAGACATCCTCACAATAAGGAACCGAAACTCCATCAGTGCCCTCACAGCATTCTTCAAGCACCTGTTTTATTCACCAGAAAATGGGAATCCTTCTCTTGCATGTCTCTCACTCTTTCTCTGTTGCACTTTCACTGGGTTCATCAGCAAAGCATTCTGGGATTGTTGAATAATGTATATCCCACCACACAGAGAAAGAGACACAATGCCCTCTTACAGAGAGTCTTGTGCGCTTGTTGGACCATTAGACCACAGGCTGTTCTGTTTAATACCAAGCGTGAGCTTTCGTTCACCTCGGCTCTCACTCCTCTGTCTCTTTTGCAGATTCTGGTGGCGCTTCTATCTCTGAGCTGCCTGTTAGCTGAGGAACACCGGCAGCCGCTCAGCCGTCAGAAACTAATTTGAGCCTTTAGTAGCAAGTTGTGTGCTCAGGGTCTGAATGATACATTTGAAGCAGTGCCTTAAAATGTGAATAAAACCAAGGAGCTTCCTACAGCATTGGCATTTGAATGGATTAGGCAACTTAGCTTTAACTTAGCTTAGTTTTAGCCAAATTTTGAGGTAGCGTCACATGGTTTACTGTATTTTAGATAACGTGGAACTCTGAATTCTCCCTTTTTATTTAACCAACCCGCCATGTAATTGACAGCAATGTTTGAAGATTAGACGTGGGAAATTTTAACAGAGGTGCTTTCAACAAGGGACCCTCACAGAGAAAATCCACTGATTGATCATGAAAATGAAAAAAAACAAACCAACACGACAAAACTTCAAGCTGTCACACAGGCAGTAAGCAGCAGGGCAGCTCACCAGACACGGTGTGAACAGGGCTTGTGATTTTTGGAGAACTTTCTGCACAGACACCAAGGTATTTTTATCTTTGGTGGCACCTTGTCTTATCTCACACAGACAGGAGGATGGGTTTAAAGCTTGGGGCAATTACAAAACACCCCCAGAGCCTACAGAGGTCAAGAGTCCCACTCAAGGACACAGCAACAGAGGGAGGTTTTCTAGTCGAGTCTCGTTTTTACCAGTCAATCTGTGTAAAATCCACTGAACTGCCTTGCTCATTTAAGAATGTATTTCTTACCCAAGGGTACACAGTCTGCATATCAGTGATGGCACATACATGTAATCTCATATGAAGCTATTATGCAGGAGACATTAAGAGAGTGTGTCACAAAGTATTAATAGTAGAGTGAGAAAGATAAAGCTGTCATTGACCTTCTGTGTTCATATTCCAGCCTTCTATATGTGTGGCTGCAATCCCAGCATTTCCTGTGAAGGGAATCTGCTCCTGCTATAAGCAGCTGTGTAATACAGCCCAGATCCTTGTGCACCTTTGCCGAGGGGGTCAATACTTTTCCCTCGTCTCCACATCATTCCCACTCCACAAAGACCTGCTTCTACTTTCCCACCTGTAATCAGCCATGGCTCCAGCGTGCAGCAGAAGATCGCTTCTTTTCAGTTAACCTGGCGCTGCCCTGAACTACCACATGCGCCGGCACACACATTCCCACTGCTGTAATCCTAGGCAGCGCAATATTCCCATTTTCCCAAACCTTATACAGGAAAAATATCTTGAGATTGCACTGCCAGGTTAGGGATTTGAGAAAGATTGGATATGTGGAAGTTTGACATGTCTTCCTGCTCAGTGTTGAATCAACTAACATAGACTTTTAAATTGCAGAAAAAAACTAGACTTACAACAGCGTTTACTCACTATGTTGTTATGAAATTGCTGTGTAGCTGCAACTACCATTATTTATTGTCTTTGATATCTTACAGCATCTGGGTGATTTTTAATGTATTGTGAATTGAATTTTGTATTGAATTTAAATAGAATTTAAACATATCCAAGTTTCCTGTGATTAAAGTCTGTGAGTTCTTTACCTCAAATAGCTTTGTGTCTGCAATTGCTGACCGTATGGTATCTTCAAGGAAAAATAGCACAAGAAATCTTTTGTAGTTTTTGTTGCACTGTCCTCACAGTTGTTAGCACACTTATCTCTCTCCGCTCCAAAATTTCCCGAACTTTCACGAAACAGCAGATACACTCACGGGTGTCTAACTTTACTGTCAAAGTCAACCTAGAAAAGCAGATTTCAGCCGTAGATATGAGGATGTTTATTTCATGCGCTCTGCTATATCAGAATATATCATCAGACGTGCCTCAGGACAAGTTGAAGGATGTGCAATGGTAAGACACAAATTCTTAAGTTCAAGCATGGGGTACCGCAGACAGTGACACTCGTACAGCACAACATTTGTGGCTGTGGCTGTCATATCATACCTTCTGGAGATGTTCTGGGATGTGTTCCTTGTGTGCAGGTGGATGAAGGCCAAGCTGGACCAAGCTGGCTGGAGGAAGATGATGGTGACAGCAGAGCAGTGTGGGACAGCTGATGAAGAGTGACTCTTCATGATAGTGAAACCTTCATGATA